>JAJJMC010013954.1:1035344-1053731 GCA_023531435.1 Papaver californicum | reverse complement strand
ATATATATATATATATATATATGATATCTATTATCATAAATAGATAATTATGTTAAGAATGCGACAAGTGCTAAATAGAAAATAAACATATATTTAGGAAATCAAGATAATTTCTTAACCTTTATACAAGGGACGATGAAGTACTTATTCCAACACGAAAATATTCTTATATATACACGTCTAAAAATCTTTTTTCTTATATACACGTTATTCCTACATTGAACATTCTTATACGGAGGTTCTACTACATATAGTTTGTAATTTAAATAATTATGCGACGACAAGTTAATATTGTCGATATTTGTTCTTACTGATTTACTAGTAGTTTGAACAAGAATGATCCTAAACAGACCGTCCATACACACATAAACAGTGGGGTTCGCCCCCTGGGAAAATTAGAGGGTCCCGTTTTTGGGTTTGTTTGTGTCTGTGTGGTTTTTGTGTAGTTTGAATAGACGGTTTGTCAATAATTTTTGTTTGAACAAACCACCAACTTCTGTCTAGGATTTAAGATTTTACAAGATTAGGAACAAGTTATCATCATAATCAATGATTTGTTGCTCAGGCGATGAAAATTGAACCCATAATATTAGATTTTTCATAAAGATAGTTTTTCGATGAAAATTTTGTTTTAGATGTCAACATTTTTGTTTTGCTAAAAAACAGGTTGATATCGAACTTCCTGAAGATTTACAATTGAAATAAGCCCATGCTATTGGTGAATCTTTGCAAATAAAGACCGAGGAACTGCCAGAAGTTGAGCGAGCATTCCTGCATCTTGACTTCGAATGTGATCACAAGCCAGAGCATTGTGTTCTTCTTAGGTTGCCCAATACTCCCTAGCACATACACTAGAGGCAAGTGCAACCTGTGCCATTTGACACAATTCCAAAAATTAATATGTTGGATGGTTAATACTCTCATTATTCTCAAATTATCTATCTTTTCTCAGTGAACGACTCTGTTTCTTGCATTATTAGGAAAAGCCTTTGAAAGTTGTTTTTTATTGTTGTCTAGTTGTTGAATAAATAAGATTAGGAACCTATCCTATTTTCAGGTGTTGTGAACTGAGAAGAGTGTTTGGAGACAAAACTAAAGTGGAAGAGCAAGACATAAACCAAATGGACTACTTGAGATGTGTTGTTGAGAAGACCTTGACGTTGAGAGTAGCTAGGCTGTTTAGGCAGTGAAAGTGGCAAATGTTTTGTCCCACATCTTTTAAAAGATAAGAATGTGAATGAGGGTATTATAAAGCATAGTTGGTGCTTCTCTTCCCAAAGTATCTTTGCGCTTGGGGCAATGACGCAGCTAATGAGGTAATAACCGAGGCGCGTCAATTGCTGGTTGAAAACTATTTCCAAACCCCCTCCTCGGCCTTAGGTCTCCTAGGGCCGTCGAGAATTTCTGGAAGGGCTCCCTCTAATCAAGGGTAAAGCCCTACAATACTTGAAACCAATATATTTGTAAAGGGTAAACAAAGGCAAATTAGTTATTGGCCACGAACCCAAGAAATCATTCAGCTGTTCCCAATACTGCAAGGACAAGCGATGATGGTAACTAGAACTGATAGACCACTCTCCCAAGTAACTTATAGAAAATCAATCTGAAATCAAACAAACAGTAATCACTACAAAGGTACATAAAATAGTGTTGTTCAGTACCTTACATGATGCTCGGGAACCCTGTCTAACTGCATTCACAGTTTCACACACAAAAATTTCCGATTTTCCTTTTTTTGTGTGTGGAAATTTGTACTCCTTTGAAAAACAGTTCAAACAATTAATATAACTTTGTACTCCTTTGTAACATCCAGCTCTGCACAAGCTATGGCAGTAGATGAACCTGTCTGGTGCATAACTGCTTCAGAGGTAGGTGTAAGGCAATAGACCAAATTCGCAAAGTACAAGCAGCTTGATGTATTCTCATGGCTCTCAAATAAGATTTAGCTGTGGGCCTGTACACAGGTCAGATCACCTAGCCGGGCTGAACGGCTTGCAAAATATAATCAGTTGCTTCTAATATAAGCGGAGCTAGGTGATCAAGCAGTTTACGCTGGCGAAAATTGGAGGCTCCAATGATTTTTCCAGTCGCATTATCTTTTCGAATTACTGCCTATTTTATATTCAATATAAAAGATTAAGTCTCACACATATATTACATACGGTATAAACCACCATGGCAGACCAAATTAAGACATTAAATTAGATTGTTCTAGGAATTGGCCGTCAAAACATCTCTTTCTTCTGCTTCTAATTAGGCATCGGCAAAGGCTGAAGGAGATGGTACAGCAGCAGTAACACAGGTTCCAATGACTCACTCTGTTGTGGGAGTGCTTGGATCTTTCTTCTTCTAGCAGACCTGGCTCTTGCCTTTAACATGTTTCTCAAATCCCTTCTTACGTCGAGATAGTGTACATATCCATCACTTGTCCTAATCAATCACAAACACAAAACAAACAGATAGTGCTATCAGATTAAGGAGATAACGAATTTCTCCCCCAAATCTTGCTGCATTAAGAGAAACTAGGGGTGCGCCCCTGGAAAAACATTTCTGTGGTTTTTTTGCAGTCCAGAAGGAGATCTTTTTTCTTTTTTCTTTCTTTTTTTTTGGATAGGAAAGAAAATTTATTTGAGGAATGAAACTACAAATTGTTCTTGTCCTGTTGGATCAAAACTTGAACCCAACTAGGCCAACTCACAGATCAATCAAAACTAGCAACTTGAGACTGGTGCTGAATGTTCTAACTTTCAGACTCTTTTAGATGGTTGCATGAACAGAAGAAACTCAACAGTGAAACACTCGAAACAGATTAGTCCCATCTCAGTGAAAGAGACTAGAAAGAGACAGTATAGGCCTAGGTTAGCGACCTCCATTCCGCACTAAGGAGGGGTGCTCGCCTAAGATCTCCCCAATGAGGGACAGTCTACCTTATTTATTCTTGAGGGGGTACGTGTTCATGCCACCCCTTCCCAATTCAATAAACCAAATCTTGCATTCTTGACCGGAATGCGCTAGAAGCTGATCTACCCACTGCAACATAAGATCCAACTATTATTTTGGAACTCCCCTACAGTTTTAGTTTCATTGACAGATTTAGATACATACAACATTAATAATGCAAAAAAAAGAATATGTTACTTTCTTTTACAATTCGCTAGAACTTGCAATCTTTGGTGAGGAAGAAACATGAGAATACTTGGAGGGAGAGACAAACGAGGAGGAAACGCTGTGACATCTATCTCAAGTCTTTTTTAGGTTCTGTAACTCGTGAAATTGTTTAGGTGATGAATCATTTTGAATCCCATTAGTAACTTTGAATCTCAGTTAAAGTGAAGAATTATTAGTCCCACATGTAGTATGAAGCATAACTCTACTGGGAACGCTTTGTATATAAGTAGCACCTCACTATAGGAAATGAATCACGGAGCCGTGCGGTAAGCACAAAGCGAACTATTCTTTCGCCTTTTACTAAAGAATACCGTGTGCTTGCCGTATATAAGCGGCATACGCCTATTTTTGGAGGGTTTCTCTTTGACAAGAGGGACCCAACAATTCTCAAAACAAAAGCTTACTCCTTGTTCGAAAGTGATTATGTCGTGCCATTTCTTCATCTGAAACATATAATGAAACAATCTGTTTTGTGTGATTATGTTCATCACTACTTTTCATTCATAATTTCTATCACTAAACTTCATCTGCTTCTCTTCTTCCCCAGCAACCAAAATCGCATACTAGAGTAACTTCCTTGTAAATTGCTTCCTGCCACAAATATCTTCCCTGACCACCTCCTGGTCACAGTAGCTTGCTACTGGGGTTCTCATGCGTCGCCTTTGCGTTGTAGTACTGCAAAGGCCTGGCACACCCCAACCAAATCCTAGTATTGACTTTTTGTGTGGTGTACAACAACAACCGAGTAGGTACGGATTCTGTTCTTTAAAGTCATCCGTGTGTTCTTCAAAGTCATCCGTTTTAAGCTTCATCTAGTGGCGGCGAAAAGCTGCTGCATAACTGAACAACAACCAGGAAGTTCAGTAGGTACTGTTTTTTTCCTTCAAAGTCATTTGTTTTAAGCTTCATCTAGTGGCGGCCCAAAAAGCTGCTGCAATACAGCTTTGTGCTGAGTCTGTTAAGGAGCTTCAGTGGACTATACACATACTTGCTCCCCCTGATCCGTTAAAAACACTTGTGCAGGAATGAAATAGCTGTAATTCCAGAGAGCATAACATAGTTGAAAATCTGTACAAGCAATCAATTTATGTATAATTTGTTGATAGTTTAGTTTGCGGTTAACAATTTAATGCTGAGAACAGTGAGAAGAAATAAGCAAAAAATGGGATATGTTCTTGGTTGATGCAAACACTGTGCTACTTAGAATACTAGTTAACCATTCAGCACAGTGAAACAGTGAATCTTGTAAACTTATTTCAAACGGGATCTATGTTTGGTTGCGATGCAATCAACTTGGTCGGTGTTTATAAGACGGTAAATGTGATAATCAAAGAGTTGAGCACCTTTTTCGCTATTTCAACCAACCTTGTTTGCCGCAAAAACACATTGTGCTGCACGCAACACTTTAACGCCACAAGTTACCATATTGGCTATATTTCTAATTTTTTACAATTCCAAGGGGAATAAATTGCAAGCCCATGAGTAGTTTTTTTTAATCTCTCAATGAGTGTTGGATGTAGCCTGTTGTGGGTTGAATAGAAACCAACATAATCAGTGGCGGTAACAATAATGCAAAACAAGGCGACAGAAAATGGGCTGAGTATAAACCAACATAATCTGTGCAAAACAAGGTGACAGAAACTGGGCGAGCTATACAACTAGCACTAGTCCATGGTATCATACGTATCGTACATGATTGGTGCCCACTGCTTTGCGCGTAGTCTTCACTTGTGAGTTTTGCAAAAAACAAAAAAACGATAAGAAAAAAATAAAATAAAAATGCACCAGCCGGGAATCGAACCCGGGTCTGTACCGTGGCAGGGTACTATTCTACCACTAGACCACTGGTGCTCAATGTTGTAATTTCTCAGTACTCATTTCCCTCTACACAGACGAAAAACCAAAACATGTTTCGCCCCAAACAAAATGATTAATACAACACTGTTTGTGTTACTTGGATATACAAGAGATGAGAGAGTATAAGTAAATGAGATGGCTGAATGGGAAAACATACTTAACTTGACGGGGTCTATGGATGATCAAGAAGGTCTATGGCCTAGGTTAGTGACCTTTATTGCACACTAAGAAGGGGTGCTCGCCTAAGATCTCTCCAAGAGGAAGAGTCTATGTCGTAATTTATTCCTAAAGGAGTACGCGTCCATCTAAGATCTAGAAGGTCCATGGCCTAGTTTAGCGACCTTTATTGCACACTAAGGAGGGGGTGCTCGCCTAAGATCTCCCCAAGAGGGAGAGCCTACGTCATAATTTATTCCTGAGGGGGTATGCGTCCGCGTGCCCCCTGCCCAATTCCTAAAACTAAATTTTACTTAGTCTATGGAATGCATCAGAAGCTACAGATCAAACCACTGTGTCTGGAATTCCTCTGATCAAGGGTTGTAAAGCAAATACTCTTGGAATGCCTCTGTCTATTGACCAGCACTTGGAGCTAAAACTATCTTCATTTGAAGCATCTTAACTTTGACATGAGCAATGAGCAAACTTGGCTAAAACATCAGGCATTCTGGCAAGCCAATTATTAAATGCTAAAAAACATCGTCACTAAGCACTTGATCTCACCATCAATCCAATTATTAAACGCGAAAACATCATCACTTACTGGTAATCAAATGTTCCTTATAAAGCTTTGATCTAATGGTCTGTACTAACCGACATCAAGCCAATTATGTCCTCTAAACTGGAGTCATCTACTCAACTTGTCTAAGCTTCTAAGGGCTCATAAAACTTAGGATCTAGTCCTACATAGACTAGTTAAAGCAGAGGAACTGAAACAAGCATTATAAAATGAGAAGGGTTGAAACTAGAGTATCGGCCTTTTGGCTAAGATCACGCGTATCATATGTTCTTATCAGTTTAGTATCTGATATGTGAGCCATCACGGCTCACACGATTGCACTACTGCAAGGGCCTGGCGCACCCCTACCGATTTGCAATTTTAAAATCTTTTGAACGGATAACTCATAGACTCGCAGCAAACCTGAAGTCTTTTCAAAGTCATCTGTTTAAACTTTCATCTAGTGACCCAAAAGCTGCTCCCATAAGATTTATGCTTCAGCTTGTCAAGGAGCTTCAATAGGCTGTAGATAATTGCTTCCATTGATCTTTTAAAATACTATGTACAAGAGTGATATCAGTTTCAATCCTTCTTGTCAGAAAAAGAAGAGAAAAAAAAGAGAATGAACAAAATTTGGAACTCATAAAGCTTATTTGACCAATTCACAACTTCACACACTAAGAGTTGGTCTCATCTCTTTGCTGCAAATTGACTAGAGTGAGACCACATTGCACGGTTTTCTCGAATTGTCTACGTATGTTGATCACATGATTATGTGTCAGAGTGGAGTGATCGAGAGCTCATGCTAAGGGTTCCATTATGTTCAGCTGAAGTGAAGTATTAGTCCCATACACATCATTGTTGGTTTACAAAAATTTTAGGTTGGCTGAAAGCTCAAACCTTGTGCAAGGAGTTTGGGGTACAGACGGACAGTCACAACTGGTTCTTCACTTTCTTTCAAGTAAATCTGACACTACTAGTTCTTAGAACATTTAAGTATTTGGGTGCTGTTTATATCATGTTACTTCATGTGAGATTATTATCCTCAATATCTTTGATGTAAACAAAGAGTTGTTCAAACACAATTTTAAACTTTTTAACCATTGCATTTCTTCATCCAAATACCAAATGAAAAAAAGAAATAGAATGGTACGAGAAATAAGAAACCTGAAACCCCCTCCAATCAAACATTTCCCTTCTTCCACATCTGTGTGAGAGGGAGAAATCATAAGAAACCCATCCATAATTTCAGAATTATTATTAGGATTTCAAAGTTTCACTTATCCCTCTGCCCTGAAGGAGAGAGAAAGTGTGTTAAAAGGCAGACAAATGAAGAATGTTTCAAAACTTTGCTCCCGTTTCTATTTTGCTTACAAAGTTCATCGTTCTGTTTATACATTTTCTTACGGTTTATATACCCCTAGACGGGAACCACTGCTATCGGGTTTAGCGTACAGGATCTGTAGTTTATCTCGTAGCTTGCTCCTTGTGGGGATGCCGAGTGACTATCTGACTGTGCGACCCAAGACAAAGTAAAATGTCTCTGTTTTTGAGGTGCAATTTTATTTTCTCATTTTTTTTATTTTGGCCAAAAACATAAGTGAAGCTGGTTTGTGATCAGTAAAATAGGTAATCAATCTTTTATATACCCTGCGTAGATTTTCTACGGTTATATAATCAATTTTACTATCATATTTGAGAAAATCCTTGATCTGATTAGCAAAATTAGTGGCTTTGGTTTATTTGTTATTCAAGTTTGTTTTTCAGAGGATATAAAAAAATATACTACTTCTGTTTCAGTAAAAATGTTACTATCATTTTTTCCTATTTTTTCATTTTTGTTTAAAAATAAATTAAAATGAAAAAATGATAGTAACACTTTTGCCGAAACGAAGGAAGTATTTGTCGTCATGTATTAGTTTTGTTTAGATGTTGATGTGAGGGAGAAAATCTATGGTCCACGTGGAGGACATTCAAAAGATGAGTGACATAACAAGATAAGATTAGAGAAGCACATGATCATCTCATCCACATGCTTGTTGTAACCGAGATATCTACCAAGTAAAGCAGATGAAGACATGTGTAAAGAGGAAAGAAAAGAACGACAAGGATGAAAAATAGCGTTGAGAGCATTAAATGCAAGTCAGACTAGTGGAAAACCAAGTAGCTAGATAACGCGTCAAGAGAGGATATGATGGAGTGGGCGGTTGAGCAAGATGCTCGGATGAACTATCCGAGCTCGGAGAATATTTGTTACTTGATAATTGGGTCATCTGAGACAGGGTTTGGGCTATAAAAAGAATACACTTAATCATATTTAAGGGGCAGAAAATTAAGAGAGAGAAATACTAAGTAATATAAGTGAGGTATTAGTGAGATAAATCATATTTATAAGATCATTTGCGAGATAAAAAGTTCTTATTTATAACCTGATCAAATCTGATATTTCATTAGATTTCATTAATAATCAAACCATGTAAAAAATTGTATATCTTTATATTTTGCATTTCATTTACATACTTTGCTACTTTATCCTTTATATTGCATCTATATATAAGTACTTATTTCTGTTTAATGTCTGTAGTAGGATTTTGTGCTACTACAATCGAGTCTAATGTTCATGTTGGTAATCAAATATTTGGGTTGTATATGATTATTTGGATGCATAGATTATGCCATGGAAGTGTTCGATGAAATGTCGATTAGAATTTCGTACACAAGACGAGAACCACTAGCATCGAGTTAAGCGTACAGGATCTGTTGTTTAACTCGTAGCCGACTGAGTTATGCTAGCATAGCACTCGTAGGTGCCAATAAGTTATTGTGCGGGTAAGGCAACACGATTTTTGTTTTTTTTTTGTTGGCCAAGAGCTTAAGTGAAGCTGATTTTGATTTTGACCTTAATTTTATCCTACTATGGTAGGAGTAGGACTAGCTAGGAGGAGCAACAAATTTTGATAAGATGTCTCAGTAAAGCTAACGAGTAAACGTACAACAGCCATAACATCGCAAAGATTAGAGCTGCTGCTGCATGGTTCCAAAGAGAGTGAAAGCTGGATGAATAAAGCCATGGCAACAAAAGTTACAAAACAGAATGGAGAATGCCTAATACCTAGCCCAAATGCTTTACGTGTTAAAGTTATGAAATCCAGGTAGTCAGGTCACATTTTCTAGTAAAACCAGGATTGAGAAAGATCCAAATAAATCAGCTACAAGTACGTTATGATTTTATGATTGATTGAAGCTTAGCTATACAATTGTGAGGTTCTTGGATGCATTGTACATGTTGTCTAGATAAGAATTTACATGCGTGTCATCAATACATACACATTATTACCACAATGTTTGGAGTTTTGTATGAATTAAGAATTCGACCGTTGCTTTCAATCAAGATGCATGTTATTTTCAGGTAAAATAGAGATAAAGTTTGATTGATGATGGTTAGAATGTGGAATAATTTTGAGTTTGCTACCGCATACTTCACCATCAATCCTAACATGGTGGAATATCAAGTCATCTTTCTCTTTCAATTACTAATTACGCTACATTCCTCGTTGAGTACCCAACCTCTATTTACAGGCTCCAACCCTCTCATGATGAGATCTTTCTCTAGCTGTGGTTTTGGAATGAAGTTGTAGGATCTTTTTTAAAAGAACTTTATGGGTTATGGAAGTAGGAATTAGCATCATCTTCATCTGCTAATAGACAAGTGTTTGAAGTGCAGTTGGTTACTTTGTTGGAGCATATAAACATTATTATTTCGTTTTGATACAGGAAATCCAACCTAATTTTTTTGGTAAAACCTAATCTTAAGATAGAATAGTTTAGAAGTAACAGAATAGTTGGGAGCAAATGTGTTTGAAAAGTAGAATTGGTTTAGTATCTAAATGTGTATACGTGTTAATTAACTTTATTTTCGAAGGCGGGTAAACAAGGAGAGAAGAAGTTCAGCTCAAAATGAATGGTTTTTATTAGAAGAGAGATATAGGGGCTCCAAAATTGATTTAGGGGCTCCTCTAATAAAACACAAAAACCCCTTATCCATAATATTTTCACAATTCCCAAACTACCCCTCATTAGTAATCTTAATTATATAAATTAGTTAAGATTAATTTAAACTAATCATGATTAATTAAACATAATCTTTTACCTAATCAAATGATTTGAAAAAAAAATTTATTTGAATTTGTGTTTGGTGGGAAGAAAAACTTGATGAAATCACGATTTGAAAGATTCAAATTTTGTTGTTCAGAGAAATTTACGGTTGGGTTTCATGTCGAACCCAACCGTAACCATAAGAAAACCGAAGAACACCAATTTTTGGCCAGATTTACGGTTGGGTTTTAAACAAAACCCAACCGTAATTCAAAGAACAATGATGAACACCAATTTTTGGCTAGATTTACGGTTGGGTTTTCAACAAAACCCAACCGTAAATCAAAGAACAGTGATGAACACCATGTTTTGTGCAAAGTTACGGTTGGGTTTTAAACCATACCCAACCGTAAGTAGAAGAAAATGATGAAGACCATTTTTCCAAAAGTTACGGTTGGGTTTTAAAGGAAAAACCAACCGTAACTCATCCTTTTGAGGATTGATTTTTTTTGTAAAATTTGAGTTTTAAAAATCAAAATTTTGAAATAATTCAATCATTTTTACTAGATTGAAGGTAAATTGGGTGTTCGAAACAAAGAAAAAACGAAAAACACACAAATTAGATAATCCAAATTTGTGTTATCCAGTAGAATTTACGGTTGGGTTTTGGCTTATAACCCAACCGTAACAGTTCTGTTAACATTTGTTCCAATTTCAACACATAATTACGGTTGTGTTTTGCCTTAAAACCCAACCGTAGCCAGTCGAACTTACGGTTGGGTTTGGCTTATAACCCAACAGTAACATATTCTGTTAATTTTTGTTTCAATTTCAACACAGAATTACGGTTGGGTTTTGCCTTAAAACCCAACCGTAGACAAGTTGTGGTGTTTGTACAAAATGTATTACGGTTGGGTTTAGTTATCGGACCCAACCGTAAATGGTCCTGTTAACTGTTTTTTGATTTTCAATATACTCCAAATTGGGTTTAAAACACAATTTTGTAACTTATTCCTTCTATTGTAATAGATTTAAAGTAGTACATTAAAGGAAAAAAACAAAGGAAACGAAATACAATAGACCATTGGATGATTACACTTAAACACTTAAAGATAATGGCGATAATCAAACACCCGACTTGTTTCCATAATACGGTAGCAATCTGTATGCTTAAACTCCTCCCCATATTTGATTCTATACTGCTCCATAGACAACACATGCTGAAAAAAACAAATCAATTATTAGTTTGAGTTTTTGAAATCTCTTTTTAATTAACGATTTATTAATCGACAAACTTACTCTTTCCGCACCGTTCTCGTAGGGATTTGCTTCGAATCTCATTTGCTTTTCCAGTTTTAAGTTGTTATCATTTGTCGATACAACGTCTCTAACCGTCTCTTGATGGCTCTCCACGGCCTATGATTTACATTCCCCTCTAATGCCGCAAACATTCGAATTACCCGCTTCCACCATTCTTCGGTATCTTGACCCTCATACCAATTTTGTTGTGAAACAACGTTGTTATTGTTGTTATAGAAGGCTCTATCGTAAGCATGCTCTAGCATCGTATGCCACGCTCGAACAATTGCAACATCTTCATCTTTCGTGTATGTGTTTACCATTTTTAGTGGTTGAAAGGGTATGGTGAGAATAATGAGAAAGTCTAGAATTATAATGAGAATGAAAGGGATAGAGAATAATGAGAAAGTGACAAGTAAAGGTTTCCTTTTATAGGGAAAAAGGAACCAACGGCTAGATTTTTGAAACAAAAAATCCGTTGGAATTGTGTACTTTAAGGAGACGAAAATTCAGACATTTTGAGAATCCCGTAGAATTATACGGTTGGGTTTTGAGGTGAAACCCAACCGTAATCTAGTTGTGGTGTTTCTACAATTTATTTACGGTTGGGTTTAGTAATCGAACCCAACCGTAAAATGATTTTTAGAGTGAAATGTAGTTACGGTTGGAAAGGCTAGCCTAACCCAACCGTAACTTGTAGTGTTAGTATTAGTGTATATTTTACCATATTGTTACGGTTGGGTTTTGCCTTAAAATCCAACCGTAATCTAGTTGCGTTGTTTGTACAATTTTTGTTACGGTTCGGTTTAGTAATAGAACCCAACTGTAAATATGAATGTTTGTAGTATGAATTGTAGTTACGGTTGGGTTGAGTCATGGAAGCCAACCGTAAAAGCAGTTTTTAAGACAAAATTAGTTATCCTTGGGTTTAGTTCATTTTCTTATCAAATACCAGAGTTGTGAAAAACCTTATTTTTAACATTAAAGGAAGACCCAAAGGAAACGAAATACTGTAGATCATTAGATGATTACACTTAAACACTTAAACACTTAATCATAACGGCGAAACTCAAGATAGAAACTTTGTTCCAAGATACGATAGCAATCTGTATGCTTGAACTCCTTCCCATATTTGATTTTATACTGCGCCCTAGCCATGGCATGCTGAAAAAAATAAATCAATTATAAGTTTCATTATTTTAAATATTTTTTGAGAAAAAACGATTTATTAATTGACACACTTACTCTTTCCACATTGGTTTCGTTGGGAAATGCTTCAACTTTCATTTTCATTTCCAGATTTAGGTTTTCCATTTCTTCATACAACGCCTCAAAGCGTCCCTTGATGGTACTGCACGTCCTCCAATATCTATTCCCGTGTAATGCCACAAACATTTCAAACACATGCTCCCACCAAGAATCGTCCTCCTGACAGTCCATCCAATTTTCAGGTATAACAACGTTTCTATTGTTGTTATAGAAGGCTTTCTCGTAAGCGTGGTCTATCATCGTAACCCACCCTCGAACAATTGCAACATCTTCATCATTCGTGTATCGAACCATTTTTAATGGTTAAAGGGTATGGTGAGAATGAATTGGAAAGTGTAGAATTATAATGAGAATGAGGGATAGAGAATAATGAGAAAGTGAAAAGGAAAGGTTTCCTTTTATAGGGAAAAAATTCGCAACGGCTAGATTTTCAAAAAAAAAACCGTTGGAATTGTATTTTTTTGTCACTATTCAGGGATAATTTACGGTTGGGTTTTGTAATGAAACCCAACCGTAACAAATTTGTGGTTTCTGTAAAGTTATATTACGGTTGGGTTTTGGCTTAGAAAGCAACCGTAAATTTTTATGTAAGTTTAAGTGGGATGATCATTTACGGTTGGGTTTTTGTAATGCAACCTAACCGTAACAAACATGTTATTTTATTGCAAATTATATTACGGTTGGGTTTAATTATCGGACCCAACCGTAAACATAATTTTTTTAGTGGAAATGCAGTTACGGTTGAGTGATTTCTTGAAACCCAACCGTAAATGATCATCTTCATTTCCTATATTCTTCATTTTTTATGCTTAAATCAGTCTTGTATTTGTTTTATGTTGGTGGTAAAAGTGGAAGAGAGATAACAGAGTTTTAACCCAAAATTTTGAAAAAACCCAAAATGAGTGATTCTAGTGGTAAATTTGTGGAGGGTGAATCCTTGTATGATTGCCAAACTAAATTCTACATACCCATTGAGGGAGACCCAACTATGTATGATTATTTGGATGGTAGAGAGGTTTTAAGTGTAAGTTGTGATGGTGAAACTAAACCAAATGGAGAAAGTAGTCGTCAAAGTGAAGATTCAACTGCTGAGAATAGTCAGGTATCATTCTAACTTAAACTCTTTTTCATTTTTTGCTGATATTTAAGGAAATGAGGTGCATAATCAGTTTTTTTTTTGTTACACCATCATGGTTACGGTTGGGTTTTAAGCCAAAACCCAACCGTAACTATACATTTGTGTTTCTGAAAAATAGAGTTTTATAGGTTTACGGTTGGGTGGTTACCAAAAACCCAACCGTAACTTATTACGTGCATGGGTATTTGTGTTTCATGATACGGTTGGGTTTTACTCTTTAACCTAACCGTAACATTGGTTTGGCTTTTTTTGTTGTATTACGGTTGGGTCCGTCGATTATACGGTTGGGTCTGACGCTTGTCCTTGATCTCTTTTGTTCAGCTCGCGGTCGTAACTCAACCAATGAATGATCAGCCTCCTCCAAATGATATTGAAACTATAGATACTACGGATCACTATTTGAACGACCTGGTAGGTTATTGATAAGCTGTTAATCCCTTTCGACATCTAACATAATGCCATTTTTTTTCTCCTAACTTTCTGTTCTTGGACCATGCAGACATGGGATAAAAAAGATGATGCAAAGAAGTGGGCTACAGAACATGGGAAACTCATCATGTGTGTGATTGTTTGTAACAACCAACAAAAACACAACCACTTTCAAATGGTTTGTGAGTGTAGTGGACAATACACAAGACATGCAAAAAAGGGTACTGAGTATGTACCAAAGACGAAGATCAAGCGAAAAACTTATACTAAGAAGACAGGATGTCCTTTCAAGCTTCAATTTCGTAAGAACAACGAGAATAAGTGGTTCTTGTCTACGGTTGTATGCGGTCGTCACAACCACCTACCACCAGAGACTTTGTTAACGCATCCTTCTATGGCCCGGCTTACCAAGGAAGAAAAGCTCATCGTAAACGATATGGCGGAAAAGCGTTTGAAACCCAGTGATGTACTCGGGCACTTGAAGAAAATAAACTCAAATAATGTGTCTACGTTGGAGACAATCTACAACGCCAAAGCCAAGTTAAAGCGTGAGAAATGGGAAGAAAGGGACCCGATCCAACAACTTTTGTACTTGGGGGAGACGAAAAGCTACACCATGTTTCACGAAGAAGATGAGAATAAAGAAATTAAGCATATTATATTGGCTCATTCCGAGTTTATAAAGTTAGCACGGTGCTCCCATCAAGTGCTTATGATGGATTGCACGTACAAAACTAACAAGTATGAGCTCCCGGTTTTGAATGTTGTAGGGCAAACTTCTACCAAGTCCCCGTTTAGTGTTGCCTTTTGCTTCTTGAGAAACGAGCTCGAAGAAAGTTATGTGTGGGCATTGGAACAAATTAAATTATTCTACGTTGAAGGATATACCCCTAAGGTAATTATCACCGATAAAGAACAAGGCTTGATGAATGCCATTGCAAGGGTATTCCCAGATGCTCATCATCTTCTTTGCACGTTCCACTTGTGGAACAATATTCAAACCAAGTGCAAAACGATTATTCGGCCAACAAATAAAAGCGAGATGGAGAGAATTAAAAAATTGCCGGTTTCAGAACAAGAAACGGCCAAAGAAAAATTCGAGGAGGATGACAAGTTGGCGGAACTAAAATGGGCTACTTTCCAAACTGAATGGGACGCTTTGACATGGTCTATCACCAAGGAAGATTATGAAGAAAATGTTCGTATGTTATGCTTGCATTGGAGTAATTATCCAAAAGTTGTGAACTATTTGATGGAGCATTGTTGAATCCCCACAAAGAGAAGTTTGTAGCGGCGTTCACAAACCAATATAGGCACTTTGACAACCAAGCTACAAGTACCGTGGAGTCATCTCACAACAGAATGAAGAAGAAGCTTCATAATTCTGATGGCGGGTTTGTTACGGTCTTCGAAGCGATGCACGATTATTTTCTCCGTGACCTTGACAGAGTTAAGGAATCTTTTGAAAAAAGCCTTTCTAGAAAACACGTCAGCTATAAGGACGAACCATTGCTCCAAAGTATTTTTTATAAGGTGTCGCATTGTGCTATTGAGAAGATAATGTACGAAGTAAAGCACTATAGATTGGGCAACTTACATGGAGAAGAAGAATGTGTTTGTCCTAACATGTCAAGTTTGGGACTTCCCTGCCGGCATTTGATGCCCAAGTACGAAGAAGACGGTGTGATCCGAATTGAAGATATTGATCCGTTTTAGCAACAATTGTCTTTCGGTGAACCCATCGTCGAGCAAGATTTTGGTGCATCGTTTGCCGACACCCACGTTGGAAAGGCTTTAGCCAACAAATACGATACATTAAATAAGGCGCAAAGGCAAATTTGGTTGACGAAGTTGAGTTATTTCGTGTTTCCACACACAAGGTACGCTGTCAAGGAACCAATTAGAGGGAAGAGAAAAGGTAGGCCTTCTACCAAAGAATCGAGGGCCGTCGGACGCAAAAAAGCAAGGGAATTGCATGAAGAATCAAAGAAAAGAAACCCTTGTGCATTTGAGCATTTGCAAAAGGAATATGAAGCAGAGGATGAGAAGGAGGATGATGCTGAACGAAAAATAAGTCAAACGAAACAAGGGGGGCCAAGTGTAGTAGATATTAAAGGAAAAGGTCCCGCGGTTCCCACTCAAGAAAGTTCAACAATTGAACTTGGTGCCAAGGGAAAAGTTCCTCCACACCCAAACTCAAGAAGAGTAAGTATGAAGGAATTAGCAAGAAGGAAAAAAAGAGTTAGTATGAAAGAATTAGCAAGAAGAAAAGAAAAACTTAAAGCCAATACATTAGTGGTTGAAGAGCCATATACGATCCGGATTGCAAGAGGATTGATGCAATTTCCATCGAACTTTTCAAGAATTGAGAATGGCAAAATCTTCCTAACCGAGCACATTATTTATGAAAATTATATGTCATCGTTTCCGGCTTTTTTTCTTCCATACATAAAGGCAACCGACGATATTGCCGGTGATGGTAATTGTGGATACCATGTATTCATCGAATAAGTTGGACCATTTAGCGGAGCAGCAGGGTTGGGTATGGACGAAGTAACTTATGTAAGACATAAGTCAGCGGTTGAACTACGCTCTTACCCGGATTTATACAAGCCAGTGATGTGTGCATATAGAGATGAAGAGTCGTTGTTAAACGAGGAGTTCATCGCTCTCGAAAGGCGTTTAATAGGCAACAAGAATTGCACTAGCGAGTATTGGATGAGCATGCCAATATGTGGGCAAATCCTCGCCAACGCTTTCAATTGCGTCATACATTATATCTCAAATGGATATTGTTTTACATTTGCACCAACAAGATCAACATTTGTCGAACAATTGGCTAATAGAAGATGTGTGATTGGGCTGGTCCAGAACTGCCATTATGTTGGTCTCAAGTTGAAAGAAGGAAGTCCATTACCCCCTTTACAGGATGGATACGATGGTGATATCGCCAAGTCTTGGTGTCACCGGTTCAAGCACAATTTCGAACTCTGGAAGGCATTAAAACCCTCCCCGACCTTTCAATTCATATCATTTGTTTCTGACTCGGAGTCGGAATGATAATATAGTAAACCTGGAAGGCATTTAATATTCGTAGTAAGAATATCATATGTATGTTGGAGGAATCATAATATTAATATATTTTTTTTTGGAAATGAAAAATTTGGAGTATCACATGTGTGAAATTTTGAAAACAAAACTCACCCAGGTTTATGGTTGGGTTTTCAGTGAAAACCCAACCGTAAACCAGTCACTACACCATAAAAAAAAATTACGGTTGGGTACTGAGTGCAAACCCAACCGTAAACCTACCAGGGTTTTTCACCCAGTTTTACGGTTGGGTTATGACTCCAAAACCAACCGTACAACTGCAACGTTTACGGTTGGGTTTTGAGACCAAACCCAACCGTAAACCTGGGTGAATTTTAATCTGGAAGGTTTACGGTTGTGTTTGCATTCAAAACCCAACCGTAAATATTTTTGTTAACCTTTTTTGGAATTTCAGTTCACCCAAAATTGGGTTCAAAGCACAAAATTTATGTAAACATCAAATTTTTGACCACATTACAACCCATGAAATCGTTAAAGTAACCTGGGATACAATTGAAATTACCACTAACAAACCCAAATGGCATTACAAAAGAACTAATAAATAGGTTTGCGAGTGAGCAAAAAGTCCTTTAGGATGTGATAATGAGGTAGGTATAAAAAGGGCCATATTTTCCATCTCCTCAATTCTTCAAGAGATCTCTATAACACCTCATCTTCGGTTTCACCCCTAAGTCGTAGTTGACCAAATACGAACTAATGCCATAAATTCTTCTACGTATCGGTGTATAGTGTTATATCGACAAATCAAGTTGACGTGATCACGGTTAAAAGGGTTGCCGGTTTCAGAACAAAATTTTTCATGGATTGTTTGCCAATAACTCGGACTCGTTATACCACTTTGCCTTCTTTATTCTCCTCTTTTTGGAAAACATAATACATAGTTGCGACAAATACATAAACCTTCATCCAAAGAAAAATCTGGATTTTGAATCCCAGGTTGACCCATATTCTACTATGTTAGAGTACTAGTTTTGTTAGAGATGATTGTTGTAACATAAAGGTTTAACTTTTAAAAAAAATGGATGGGTTGGATATATACTCAACTATTTCACTTATAAACCAGAAGTGTAACGGCTATATTTTGAAAAATGGGTCGTTCAAGGTTTGAACGGCTCTATTTGAAAACCCAAAAAAAAATCAAAACGACCCAAAACTTTCCTAAAAATAGATTTTACGGTTGGGTTTTGGCTGAAAACCCAACCGTAATATCTTTAGAAAATTATGTTTTGAGGTTCTTTATTTACGGTTGGGTTTTAAGCCAAAACCCAACCGTAACCAACCTTTGTAGCTTTGAGTTTTAAGGTCA
>JAJJMC010013954.1:991399-1035334 GCA_023531435.1 Papaver californicum | reverse complement strand
CTGAAAACCCAACCGTAATATCCTAGGGAAATTATGTGTTCTGGTCATATATTTACGGTTGGGTTTTCAGCCAAAACCCAACCGTAAAACTGTAGTATTAAAATGTGACAGATTTACGGTTGTGTTTCCAGGTAAAACCCAACCGTAAACCTGTCACATTTTTCATTTTGCCAGTTTTACGGTTGGGTTTTGCGTAGAAACCCAACCGTAACACTAATGTGACTGGGTATTTTTACCGGGATTTCCCAATGCATGGTTTCCAACTTAAAAAAATTAATCAAATAAATTTTCACGTGCAAGTTAAATTGAAACTTCAAATCTAACTTCACATTAAAGGTACAACTAATTCACACATAAAAAACAAAACCATAGACATAGAGTTAGGGAGAAGGAGGAGGGGTAGGTCGATGACTTTGACGAGCTCTTTTTTTGCTCATAACATTACGATGAGAAGCACCGCCACGAGTACGAGCTCTAGCACGACCGCCTCGAGTACGAGCACCACGTTGCGCATCCCCGGCTTCATCATGTGTCTCTTCATCCGATGCTTGGGGCTCTCTTCTAGTAGTACTCGCATCTCTAGTCGCGCCTCTTGTACCGGGTGTACTCCTCTTTAAAGTCCGCTGCACATCCTCAACTTCATGATGAAGCTCCCTAATCAAAGCTTGGAGTTGGTCAGGCGTCCTCACATCAATTGTGCTTAGGCATGGACTAATAGAGTCCGCCAATGCAACGGCTTTCTTTTTCTATTCACATATGAAAATAAAAGTAGGATGAGTGTTTAGTAATAAATCTTAAAAACATTAATAACAAAAATAATGTACGTACCAAATTAAAATATGCCTTCTTCCAGAAACCATCTCCTGTGTTGATTGTCAGAGTCTCAGGATCATTGTTGATGATAGTTGGATGACCAAAATGGCGATACCACTCCAAGTAATCTTCTGCAGCCTCTTTTGTGCCCGGAGAGGGAGTTAACTCATTCCTTTGGACGTTGTATTTCGGATCAGTGCGATTATTCCAAACCGCGACTGAAGGCGTCGTCTCATAGTTTAGCACGATGTTTGGCCCTTCGATCATCGACCCATTCACACACAATTTAAACATTTCGCATGTCACCGTTGTTTGGACGTATCCATATTGCCGGAGAGTTCGGCGGGGGTTGGACATCACGTACCCAAACGGATGATACAAAGGGCCGTTGTAGCCTGCCACGTCCGACAATTCACGTAAATCCTCAACATGTCCATCACCCTCTATGCTAATCTTCACATAAGGTTCGAAAACAACATCATCAACCGTGAAAGCTCAATTTCTGTTCTCATCTTTTCTATGAGCACTTCTTTATATTTTGCCTACGTCCCGGTGAAGACGAATTTCTTTCCCGTAGGTCCATTAACATCAACGCTTGTTTGAGGAGCCAGTCTGGGAAAGTGATCGTATACCCATGCCTATAAAGATAATTAATATTAATATAAGAAAATGAGAAAAAAATAAATTAAAATTGAACACTGAAATTCAAACAATAAATTACCTGAAGCAGACCGGTATTACCGACAATCTCAGTTCCCCTGACCCCCGAAGCTTTTCGAAGGTTAGCAAGTATGTAGACCAGGGTGGCAGTTCCCCACGAGTACTGATGGGTCATCCCGAGATCACCCTGAAACCATTGTAGATACTGGACGTTGACCCTGTTGCCCGAGTTGTCACCAAAGAAGATGGTGCCGAGCATATATAGCAGATAAGCTCTGGCTGTTCGAATGGCTCTGGTGTCATCTATGACGACCCCAGCCATTTCCAACTTTGCGGTCCCTCCAAACTTCTCCCGTAGTGACCGTAACAATATTTTCTTGCTCATGGATTGACCTTTCTTCTTTGGCATCCCCGGTTTATCTCCACTCACCAATTTAAATTCCGATTCAGCTTCGGTCTTCTCCCATCCAAGTGTTTCTTTGACAAGTGCATAAATATCACTCCAGGACATGTTGTTGTCAAAACCCTCAAACACTGATTTACCTTCCACCTCCAGCCCAAGAATTGATTGGACATCATCCGGCGTTATAGTCATCTCGTCGAATGGGAGATGAAACGTATCGGTTTCAGGCCAATAACGTTCCCTGAAGGCTGCGCAGACGACACTGTCATACTCCCACATTGAATGTGTAATTCCGGGAGCTAACCCGGCAGCATTTACCAGAATTTATACAGCCGTACATTCAACAGTTAAGGGCCAATGTTGAGCCCTTTGACGAACCAATTTCTTGATCGCCTGTGTATGATCCTACAAAGAATAAAAACAAATTTGTTTTACTTACAAAAGTTAAAAAACAAAAATTTAACAGAATAAGAGAAGTAGTTAGAATAATACCTTGGTCGCTGCAACTTTGGCAACCCATGAATGGGGATAACCAAATAATATTGCAGATTTGTCTGGGGCCTCACCCCATAATCTTCCATTCCTCTTCTTAGGCCACAGTTGAGGTTCAGCCTTTTCTTTCGCAATTTCTTTGGCAACCCTTTTCTTTGCCTTTTCTTTTCGAATTTCTTTACCTTTGCCTTGAGGGACATGTTGTTCTCTGTCCCCCTCTTCTTCTTCGTGTTGTTGCTCTTGTGGTGGTTCTCTAATCACAAGAGAACCTCTGGGTGTTGGTAGATCACCCAAGCCTTGAAACACATTATATTCCTCTTCTGCAATTTGAGGAACACTACCACCACCTACCTCAAAAGAGGGATTATGGGTCTTGCTCACGCCTCTCTTCTGTACCCCTAAATGCTTTCCGTGGCGAGGGGTTGGAGTGTGAGAAATAGGTGTTAAATTATTACCCCTCTTATTCTTCCTACAACACACAACCAATACAAGTTAGATAATTTCAAAGCAATTCAACTTTAACAAAAAAAATATTCACTACACAGGAAAATTTACGGTTGAGTTTTTTCTCAAAACCGAACCGTAATTTTTCTCCCATATTTTACGGTTAGGTTTTAAGAAAAACCCAACCGTAACTCACATGTAGCTGATGTGCACATCAGGCTACATATGAATTACGGTTGGTTTTTTCTCAAAACCCAACCGTAAAAATATAAGTACAAAAGGTGGTCCATATGTTACGGTTAGGTTTTAAGAAAAAACCCAACCGTAATACTCAAACCAAATTTTTATGGACGCTCTTTGTTACGATTGGGATTTTCTACAAACCCAACCGTAAGTTGTTTTTAAAAATTGGCGCAAATTATTTACGGTTGGGTTATCTATTGAAACCCAACCGTAATATCCTGAACTATTCATCTTCTTCCCTTTGATTTACGGTTGGGTATTGAAAATAACCCAACCGTAATACTCAAGAACATGAAATATTACGGTTGGGTTTTGACACGGACCCAACCGTAATATCAACTGTGTGCAACATTTTTTTCCCAAAATCATGATCAAACATGCGAATAAATCAATTACAAGTTCTAAGAATACATGGGTTTTCTACAATACCTTAGATACACCATTGTTGGACTTTTCGGTGCTTGATTTTGCTTGTCACTGTCGATTTCTTGTTGAATCTCTTGATTAGGTTGAAAGGAGCAGGGTTCATTGCCATCACTGCTACCTTGAACGCCTTTAGTATGCTTCTTCATCTCGAATTGTTGAGTTGAGTTTAATCGTCGATGAATTTTACGAATCGGCGATGAATCGAGGGAGATTACGGTTGGGTTTTGATAGGTTTTCTTTTGTTTAAGTTTTTAAAAGTTATGAATTTTGTTAAAAGAGTTTAGGTTTTAATTGGTATAAGGATAAAATGGTCATTTAACAAAACCCCCTAAGACATCCCTTATCGTAAAAATGGGTCACCTCGGCTCAACTAGGAACCCCTCATTCAAATTTAGAGCCCCTATATCAGCCTTCTTTTATTAGACATACAACATATGAGTACGACTCTATTTTATTTCCTAGGCCCTTTTAACCTGTCTTCCCCAATTAAATGAGGTAATTTTGTACAACGATTCTTATCTTTTTTTTCTGCTGTTTATTTTTCTTAAATCACCTATCCCAATGCCGGTGAATTTCAAATTTAGAGAACTAGTATCATCATCCAGTAATTTTATGGTTCTTGTTTACGATTACAACATATGATTGACACTCACCCATAAAATACATCGTGAAGAGCCAATTTTGAGATGACGGATGTGTTAGTACCACCGCAGGTCACGGGTTCGACATAATATTGAAGCGACCTTAAATTGGAAAAACAACAAAACTAGGAGTTTAAAAGGCAGGTCAGTCAGGTGTAAGAAACTAATATAAAGAAATTACATTTCCAAAAAAGAAAGAAAAGCAGAATCGCATGGGGTCAATCGGGCAAAACAGTGAGAAAAGTTATTAAAAAATGGTCACGAAACACGCGTGTAAAAGGCAAGATATTCTGACACGTGTGTCCTATACACTCCTAACTGATTTCTCTACGTGGCTTCCCTTCACTAGAGGCATCTTTTAACTGATCATCATTCATAATATTGATGACTCCATTACTCACTTACCATAAAACACAACTTACTCTCTGACTCAGATAAGAAAAAACCTTGAAAATCCTTTGATTGATTCTGTGCGTTTTGTAATGGCTGGGAATGAGTGGATTAATGGATATTTAGAAGCGATTATTGATAGTGGGGCTAATATTGATGATGCAAAACCAGCAGCACCATTAGGAGGACATTTTAATCCGACTAAATATTTTGTTGAAGAAGTTGTTACTGGTGTTGATGAAACTGATCTACATAGAACTTGGATTAAAGTTGTTGCTACTCGTAATGCTCGTGAACGTAGTTCCAGACTTGAGAATATGTGTTGGAGAATTTGGCATCTAGCCCGGAAGAGGAAACAGGTACAATTCAATTTTCTCTTCTTTTTTTTTCTCATTGATTTGAATTGAGAATGAAGACCATGAATGCAAAACCATTATTTTTTTTGGTTTGATTTCTAAGATTTCTTGTTTATTGTAGTAGTAATTGCGAAAAGCAAATGAAAATTTAGGTTGATGTTGGCTATTTTGATTCTGATTCAAGTTAATGAATAAATGTTGTATGACAAAGAAGTGAACTAGGAAAATTAATGGTCACGTATTATATTTGTTAAAAATGAATCTGGATTGACACTATGGATTTGGTTTTTGCAGTAATTGTAGAGTGTTCTTTTTCTGCTTTTCGGATTCGGACGTTTATTTATAGATATAATAATGTTGGAACATATGTAACCATCATTTATCCGCTCGGATTTTTGAAAATTCGGGTTTAAAAGTTAATGAATGATATGTTTTGTTTGTGAATCGGATAGTTGGAGTTAGAAGATGTTCAACGATCGACACACAGGAGATGGGAACGGGAGCAAGGTCGAAGAGATGCTACAGAAGATATGTCTGAAGATCTGTCTGAGGGTGAAAGAGGGGATACGTTGGGAGATATGGTGTCCACACCAAGGAAGAAATTCCAGAGAAATTTATCCAATCTAGAAGTCTGGTCTGATGATATCAAAGGAAAGAAACTTTATATTGTTCTTATCAGGTACTTTCTTTTACTTCAGCTTTGTTCGGTTCAATGTTTAAGAACCAACCAGTTTAACTCACCATAGTCTGTTCGCAATTAATATTAATTATGCATCTTATGTTCCTGACCAGTTTGCATGGTTTGGTCCGAGGAGAACAAATGGAGCTCGGACGAGACTCTGATACTGGTGGTCAGGTAACTAAGTAATTAGATAACACTTTGTGAATCTCGGGACTCTTTTCTGTGCGCTTATGGCTTAACTTTCTTGCTTAAATGGGTGAATTTTCAGGTTAAGTATGTGGTAGAACTTGCTCGTGCTCTTGCTATGATGCCCGGTGTGTACAGGGTAGACCTGTTCACGCGTCAAATTTCCTCACCTGAGGTTGATTGGAGTTATGGAGAACCAACAGAGATGTTAGCTTCTGGAGTGGATGATTCAGGAGATGAAGTTGGAGAGAGCAGCGGCGCATATATTGTAAGAATACCCTTTGGACCAAGGGATAAATACCTCAGCAAGGAATTGTTATGGCCCCATATTCAAGAGTTTGTAGATGGAGCCGTAGCTCACGTTCTTAATATGTCTAGGGTATTGGGTGAGCAAATAGGTGAAGGCCAACCTATTTGGCCATACGTTATTCATGGTCATTATGCAGATGCAGGGGATAGTGCAGCACTCCTTTCCGGTGCTTTGAATGTCCCCATGGTTCTAACTGGGCACTCACTTGGGAGGAACAAGTTGGAACAACTTCTTAAGCAAGGACGACAGTCAAAAGAGGATATAAATTCTACATACAAAATAATGCGGCGGATAGAAGCAGAGGAATTGTCGCTCGATGCTGCTGAGCTTGTTATAACAAGTACCAAACAAGAAATTGATGAACAGTGGGGATTGTATGATGGGTTTGATGTGAAGCTCGAGAAAATTCTGCGAGCCCGTGCAAGACGAGGAGTTAATTGCCATGGTCGATTCATGCCAAGGATGGTTGTAAGTAGCAACCTATTTTTTTCATTCTGAGTTGTTTGAGTGGTAGTTTTAGGTAGAATAGAAATATACTTTACTGCTCCACTCAAAACTAGGAATGCTACTTCTGGTTATATAGTAGTAATAGAAGAAATGGTTAAAAATGAAATACCGAGAGCCACTATTAGTGGTAAACCTATGACTACTTATTATGCTTATTTAGTGACCTCAAACATCTTCTATACGGCTTAAAATCATAGTAGTACCAAAGAAAATTATCTACACAATGATTTTGTAAAAATATCCATCCCTTTGTTGGGCTACTCTGAACTGGCCGATAGGTAATAAAAGCATTTTTTTTGTTTGCTCAAGGATCAAAACTTCTAGAAGAAGAAAAATAATTAGATGTATGATTTTGAGGGTATGAGTGGACTCTCTCTTTCAATCTCCTACAATTCTGCAGGTTCACCGATTATCGTTTTTTATTTTGAGAAACAAGTATCTAATTTTTCCAGGTTATTCCTCCTGGTATGGACTTCAGCAGCGTGGAGGTTCAAGAAGATCCTCCTGAAGCTGAAGGTGATCTTTCACCGCTTATTGGAGGTGAAGGGTCTTCTCCTAGGGCTCTTCCACCCATATGGGCTGAAGTAAGCAAAGGTGTTCCCATTATATGTAGTAAATGCTGTTTCAACCAAATTAGCATATGATTCAATTAATTTGCATACTTATCTCTACTCACCTCTTCACCTGACATGTCATTGTCCACGTTAGCTTCGATGTTATATAGTTGGGCTATGGTATATGTAACAGTACTTCTTTTGTTCCTTAATGTCGTTGTTTTAATATTTTCTCTTGAAACAAAATTGCACTGTAGGTAATGCGTTTCCTAACAAATCCACACAAACCGATGATCTTGGCCTTGTCAAGACCAGATCCCAAGAAGAATCTTACCACTCTGTTGAAAGCCTTTGGTGAATGTCGTCCATTAAGAGAGCTAGCCAATCTTGTAAGCATTTGAACACTTGTCTACACAAATTACTTTGGTTACTACGATATCCTCATAATCAGTCGAGTTTTCTTGTTTTTAGACGCTTATAATGGGAAACAGAGATGATATAGAAGAAATGTCCTCGGGTAATGCAAGTGTGCTTACAACAGTATTAAAGTTGATTGACAAGTACGATCTCTATGGGCTTGTCGCCTACCCAAAGCATCACAGACAATCCGATGTTCCAGATATTTACCGTCTGGCTGCAAAAACAAGGGTGCGTTTAAATTGGAAAATGTCTGAAATAAATTCTACTATATTCTGTGTTGTTATTCTTTCTTGATTTTTCGTTTATTCTTTTTGTTTTTAAGAGGGTAAAAAATGATAGTTGTCATGTCATTGCTGACAAGCAAGGTGGTTGTTTGGATGGCAGGGAGTTTTTATAAATCCGGCTCTGGTGGAGCCTTTTGGTCTTACTTTAATTGAGGTTAGTTTAAGTTAAATTATGGCCTCCTTTATATCTTCTTATTTTGCTAAACAGGAAAATCCCTAACACTGTTGGTGTTGAACACTTTAGGCTGCAGCTCATGGACTGCCAATGGTGGCTACTAAAAATGGTGGTCCAGCTGACATTCATCAGGTAATACCGCCATGTGCTTTTCTATTAGTAAGAAATTACATCTTACTGTTGATCGGTGGAATTACAACTTGGTGCGCAAAACAATTGGTTGTATATATACTACTAAGCTATTTCCAGGTTACTAACAAAAATTCCTTCTTTTTCATCTGTAATTTTGTCTTTAAGGCATTGAACAATGGACTACTTGTGGACCCGCATGATCAGCAAGCAATTGCAGATGCACTACTAAAACTAGTAGCAGAGAAGACTTTATGGCATGAATGTAGGAAGAACGGGTGGAAGAATATACATCTCTTTTCGTGGCCGGAGCATTGCCGCACATACTTGACAAGAGTAGCAGCTTGTAGAATGAGGCACCCACAGTGGCAAACCGACACTCCAGTGGATGATAATGTTGCACAGGAATCTCTTGGAGACTCACTTAGGGATGTCCAAGATATGTCCCTTCGGCTCTCAGTTGACGGAGAGAAAACTTCGCTTAACGGGTCATTGGAATATGATCCAGCTGAGTTAGAGAAACTCAAAGCTCAAGGTGGCCCTGAGCTTCAAGAACAAGTGAAGAATGTTTTAAGTAAGATTCGTAAACAGGCGCCACAAGCCGATGAAGGAAAGAAACAGCCTGAGAATGTGCCAAATAAATACCCTGTACTCAGAAAACGACGTAAGTTGATAATTATAGCCCTAGATTGCTACAATAAGGATGGATCCCCTGATGAAAAGATGCTTCAAATAGTACAAGAGATATTCAAGGCCGTCCGATCAGATGTGCAAACTGGGAGGCTCTCGGGATTTGCACTCTCCACTGCCATGCCGTTGTCCGAAACACTACACTTCTTGAAATCCGGGAAGATCCAAGTAACTGAATTTGATGTTTTGGTGTGTTGTAGTGGGAGTGAAGTGTACTATCCCAGTACTTACACTACGAATGGCGGAAAGCTCTATCCAGACCCAGATTACATGTCTCATATTGATTACCGTTGGGGTTGTGATGGTCTAAAAAGGACTATCTGGAAACTTATGAACATAGAGGAAGGTCGTGGTGAACAGGAGAAGTCCTCTTCAAGTCCCATCGAGGAAGATAAGAAATCGAGCAACGACCACTGTGTCTCATACTTGATCAAAGATCCTACTAGGGTATGTACGAAATTTAAGCAGTTTTTGGGCCATTTTTTAATTAGAATCCTAGAAGCAGGACAATGTTGTAGAATATACATCTTGCATTTTAGGACTGTAGTTAGTCTAAAAAAAGTTGGTCTCAAACTAAATGTGGCCCAAGTCTAACAATATAGTATGCTTCAATTCTTGGGTATTACAACTAACTCTTACTGTTTTAGGCAAAGAAAGTGGATGAGATGAGACAGAAGCTCCGAATGAGAGGTCTGCGATGTCGTCTGATGTACTGCAGGAACTCGACAAGAATGCAAGCCATCCCTCTCCTTGCGTCCCGATCACAGGCACTCAGGTATGATACTTTTAGCACGTATTCGTTGATTGGAATGCACATGATGGGCCTAGAAATTGGTGCAGAACAACACACTAACGATAAAAAGGAAAAAGATTTATGTGCATCTGAAAACCTTAAATGTTGTTCATAATTTTATTTCCAAAACTTGCGTATGATATATTATGGATAAATAGAATTAAATGCTCAGATATTACCAGGGACTTCGGCGGTTAATACTGAAAAAAGCTAGGATCAAAACCGTGAGTATCAAACTAGCAGTGTCTTGATGTTCCATTAAGATAACAGAATTTCGATAGTACCACCACTAAATGAGTTTCTCATGTTAGTCACACTAGAGGTAGACCATAACCACAATGAACTATTATAAAAACACACGGAGATATAAGCATTTAAGTACATAATATAATAGCAAAGATGAATCAATATTTTTTTTCAGAATAAATAAGTTAAGAGTTCTCATTTATAAAAAAATTTCGATTTGAAGATACCTCTTTGTTCGGTGGGGATTGAACGTTGCAAACATGTATGTGGTTCTTGGTGAGACTGGTGATACAGATTATGAAGAACTTATATCTGGGACCCATAAGACTATAATAATGAAAGGGGTGGTAGGGAAAGGATCTGAAGAGCTACTGAGAACAGTTGGAAGTTACATGAAAGATGATATTGTTCCTGCCGAAAGCCCACTTGTTGCACACACAAATGCCGAAGCAAACGCTGATGAAATCTCAAAAGCTTTAAAGCAGGTTTCAAAGGCTGTTGGTGGTAGAATGTAAGAAAGATATATATTCTCAGTATAGACGTCAACGCAAGTATAGTGTAATTTTCCATTCTTATTTTCTTTTCTATCTGTTTTTACATTTCTATTTTGATGAACTATTGGAGAGTCTAAATTTTGTTAGTTCTTCGAGCATTTTCTGCCAAAAAATGGTAGTCAAATTCTGATTGTCACTGTAATCCGAATGCTTTTGTTATATAAACATTAAAACATTCAATGTGATGTACTAAGGACAAAATATTGTATCCGGGTTCTGACCCAATTCCTAACATAGGACTAATACTGTACTCGGGTTCTGGAATATGATCTATGTGCACAGCAATAATGGCAGGGTCTAACTTTTTTTTTTCTTCCTGAAGCATAGGGCCTGATTTGTCTATTCTTTAATCATCACAATTGTTGTAGGTAGTCACTAGTTGTTTTTAGAAAGAAATATCTGGCTCTACAAACAGTCAAACAGTGTTTTTCTTCCATCTTTGATTTTTTTCAGATTTACAAAACTTTGGAGTTTGATTTCTATAAATAGGTTGTGGTCATGGATCTTAGAATTTAAAGGTCTTCTACGGTGGTAGATTCATTCATTTCCACAACCCCGGCAAAGTTCAATTTGTCAGTTAAGTATTTGAATCAATTGAAGAAAAAAAAAGAAGGAAATTTTCAGAAATGGCTGAAGCAATTCTTGTTAGTGGTGCCACTGAAATATTGAAAGGGTTGACTGCTGTTATTGCTAATGAGATTGCCTTGGTTTGGGGTGTAGACGAAGAATTCAAGAAGCTTAAGGATACCTTGGAGATGATCTCTGCTGTAACTACTGATGCTGAGAATCGCCAAGTAAGTGATAAAGCTGTGAGACTTTGGCTGAGAAAGCTCAAGGGTGCTGCTTATGATGCTGACGATGTACTAGATGAATTCGCATATGAAGCTATGCGCCGAAAAGACATACATTTTGTTGGTCAAGGTAAAGGGTCTTAACATGTTCTAATCGATTAGGTTTTCGTGTAAAAATGGCTCATAGTATTAAAGATATTAATCAAAAGTTTGATGATATTGCTAAAGATAAGGATAGATTTCAGTTACGAGCTGATGGTAGTACATCTAGTCATGCCAATAGGAGAGGGAATCGGAGTACGCAATCCTGTGGAGATGATTCAGGAGTGTTTGGAAGGGAAAGTGATAAATACATGGTGGATTTATTGATCAATTCACCAGTAAACAATTATAATCAACGCGCATAAAATTCGGTGGTACCAATGGTGGGAATGGGAGGACTGGGGAAAACAATTAAGACTAGCTAATTTAGTCTATAATGATGAGTGTGTACAGAAACTCTTCGATCTCAAAATGTGGGTTTATGTATCTGATGAATTTGATGCAGAAAAGGTTCTAAGAGATATAATGGAATCCATCGATGGTAATAAGTATGACAGTGCTTCGAATGTTGATGTTCTGATACGTCATGTTCGTGGAAAGTTGAAAGACAAGAAGTATTTGCTAGTACTAGATGACTTGTGGAGTGATGAAATGGATAAATGGGAGAAACTAAAAAGTTGGTTGATGGATGGCGCCGAAGGAAGTAAGGTTTTAGTCACTACACGTAAAATTCATGTAGCAGACATCGTCAAAGGGATCCTTCCACCATACCATTTGAAACAATTATCAGCAGATGACTGCTGGTCTACCATCAAGGAAAAAGCATTTTCTCCCAGTGGGCCGTTAAAGAATCCAAGAATGGTAGTGGTAGGCGAGGAAATTGCGAAAAAAATGTTCTGGCTTACCCCTTGCAGCAAAAATGTTAGAAAATATTATGCGCTCGAAGAAGCAAGAGCATGACTGGGATGCAATTAGGGAAAGCGATGTTTTGGATAAACCAGAGTTTCGAGAACCAATCTTACCGACAATAAAATTAAGTTACGACGATTTGCCATCAATTGTCAAAGCAGTGTTTCTCATATTGTTCTATATTTCCGAGGGGTTGGGAGATGGATCGAGAAGCTTTGATCAAAATATGGATGGCAGAAGGCTTCCTTCTACCATCTCGTGAAGGAATTGCCATGGAAGATGTTGGAGACAAATATTTTACTAATTTGTTGTGTCATTGATTACTCCAAAATGAAGAGAAGGATGAGTTCTGTGAGATTAAGAATTGTAAGATGCATGATCTGGTACATTTTCTTGCACGAACTGTTGTTGGCAACGACGAATGCTCAATTATGAAGGCCGATGAGGTTGTAAATATTTCTGAAGTTCGGTGTTTGCATTTGGTTTTTGATGATGGAAAGCCAAGAAAATTTCCAGAAGATGGGAATAATGCAGCTAAGTTACGCACATTCATTGTCATTGAAGTAGGCAAGTGTGAAAACATTGAAAGTGTGTTTAGTAACATGAATTTGCGTGTACTGTATTTGAGTGGTTCATTGATTCAGAGGTTACCAGCTACTCTTTCAAAGTTGAGACATTTAAGGTATCTAAACCTCTCAAGATGTAGTAATATTGACGTACTACAAGGGTTTGTCAACCGTCTCTGTAATTTGCAGACATTGGTATTACAGAACTGCAGTTCCCTTTCGAGACTTCCTGATGACTTTGGATCGTTGAAAAAGTTAAGGCATCTTGATCTTTCATATACAGGAATAAAGGTCTTGCCGAAGTCAGTTACTGGTCTCTGCGACATGCGAACATTTAATATCTCTTATTGCGAAAATTTTGAACGGTTACCAAAAGACGTTGCTGGTTGGGTAGCTCTACGGAGTCTTGGTATTTCGCACACAAAGGTTAGTGCCTTACCTGACTCTATCACTGGTCTTAAAAATTTGGCGAAGTTGAGGTTGAAATCGTGTCCAAATCTTAAAGCATTACCTAAAGGAATTGAAAAGATGGGTTGTCTAAAAGGGCTTGACATCTCTGATACGTGTATTGACGAATTGCCTGAGTTTCATACTTGTAGCATTGTGTACTAAAAGGCCTTGGTTACATGGAAACTTAGAAAGGGGAGGATTCAATGTTTTCTTCAAGTCTTCTGTATTTATGTATTGTTTTCATTTTCTTTCTTTGCTTTAAGAGTTCCTGTCCTTGTCTCTTTTTCTCTTTAAGTGCAAAACTCTGTATCATCTCGTTGAATCTTATTTTTTGGTTGTTGAGTTCTAGATTCCCAAAGGGTTCATGAATCCTAGGGAAAAGGAAATTCAAGATGTATACTTGTAAATCCATTGTTGTGGTTTCAATTCAAAGGTTCCCAATTTTTACTAAATCTGTATGTTCCTTACAGTTTTCAAATCTTAGGGGGTATATGCCAGGAATTGCTCTAGAATGTTGTACTTTAACTTAATGATAAATTTTCTGTCAGATTTTTCAGAATCTTTTTTCTGCTTGTAAGCTTGATATAAAACTGTTTTTCCATTCACCGAGTACCTGTAGAGACTAGCTTCTCTCAGATATCATGAGCACAGAACTGAGGCTTTCACTAATCAAGCCTTTTATTGATAGACGTGCAATGACCATGTCTTTATGTATCATCTTGCTAAATGTTTGTATTCTGCAGCTTTTGTGCACTAACTCATTCTTGACAGACGCAGTACAGATCGGAGCATTTATTTGTGCCCAATCTGTAGATACGCAGTTAAAGTACAATATACCTGTTGGAAATAGATGCAGCAGAGGCGGTGGTGAACAAAGAAGAACATTCTAGATCCTAGATGGTTTCTATATTCTAGATCCTAATTGGTTTCTATATCCAATCGGTTTCCAAACCATTTTGCACTTCTCCGGGTCCTATTGGGTTTCTATATCCGAGCAAAGAAGAAAAGAGGAGGCTATAAAAGAGAGACCAAGAGCTCCCTTTTTCACAACACAACTTCTAATTGTGAAATATTTTCTAGCCTCTCTCGTCTTTGAGTTAGGGTTCTTCAAAAAAATCTTGGTGATTAATATTCTTCTGGGTTGAAGATGTTTCATAGAGCAGCACATGCGAAAAGTGATAACACAAAGTACTATGAAGTCCTTGGAGTAGCAAAGAATGCTTCTCCTGAAGAATTGAAGAAGGCATATAAAAAGGCTGCGATTAAGAATCATCCTGATAAGGGTGGAGATCCAGAAAAGTTCAAGGAGGTGGCACAGGCTTATGAGGTTCTGAATGACCCAGAGAAACGTCAAATTTATGATGACTGTGGTGTGGAAGGATTGAGTGGAGGTGGTTGTGGTGGTGGTCACGATCCCTTTGATATCTTCTCGTCTTTCTTCCAGGGAGGGGGAGGAATGGGTGGCGGCACAAGAGGAAAAAGGCAGAGGAAGGGAGAAGATGTTGTGCATCCCTTGAAGGTATCTCTGGAGGATCTTTACAGCGGCACTTTGAGAAAACTGAACCTCTCCCGCAATGTAATTTGCTCCAAGTGTAGTGGTAAGGGCACGAAATCTGGTGCTTCCATGAAATGTTCTGGTTGTAAAGGTTCTGGTATGAAAGTATCGAGTAGGCAGATAGGTCCTGGAATGATCCAACAGATGCAGCATCCGTGTAATGAGTGTAAGGGTTCAGGAGAAACCATCAGCAAAAAGGACCGCTGCCCTCAATGCAAAGGTGAGAAGGTTGTCCAAGAGAAGAAGATACTGGAAGTGCATGTTGAGAAGGGAATGCAGAACGGACAGAAGATCAAATTCCCTGGAGAGGCCGACCAAGCTCCAGACACTGTCTCAGGGGATGTAGTCTTTGTTGTGACTCAGATGGATCATCCCAAGTTCAAGAGAAGCGGTGATGATTTGTTTGTGGAGCACACATTGTCCCTGACCGAAGCTCTCTGCGGGTTTCAGCTTGCACTGACCCACCTTGATGGTAGGCAGCTCCTCATCAAGACCAGCCCTGGGGAAGTCGTCAAGCCTAATTCATTCAAGGCAGTAGCGGATGAGGGGATGCCCATGTATAAGAGAGAATTCATGAAGGGTAAGTTGTATATCCAATTTACTGTGGAATTCCCTGGGTCATTGACAATGGAGCAGCGCAAAGCATTGGAAGGTGCTCTACCAGCAAGGATATCGCCGCAATTGAAAGACACGGAAATTGATGAGTATGAAGAGACTACTCTTCACACTGTCAGCAGTGATGAAATTAAGAGGAACCAAGCTCAAGCCCAAGCTCGAGCTCGAGAGGCATATGATGAAGATGAAGATGTGCATGGTGGTGGTGGTCATCCAGGTGTCCAGTGCGCACAGCAGTGACGAGCAGTTCAGTAGAGCGAAACTAAGATTCTAGTATTCAGCGTAGTATGTTTGAAGCTACAATTTTCAATTATTCAAGTTGTCTGGATTTTTTTTTTCCGTTTTTTTTTTTTTGTAAATTTAATATATATAATAAAGTTTTTTATAAAGTAAAAAGTTTGAAGTTATTTATTCCTGCAAAAGTAAATCTGAGACCAAACAAGCAAGAATTCTCTCAAACAGCATGGAGCAAATTTTGTCACCAACTTCGCTATCTTTCAAATTTTACCACAGGAAGTTGTATTAGCTAAACAGGTACAACTGATGAAGCAAAATCCAATATCTACAAGAAACTACTAATAAAAAGGGTCACACACAGCCACACAGGCTTAGGAACTGTCCATTGCAACAAAAAAAAAGCTGACATCGTAAACAAGCTTTCAAGCAGTTTGGATGACCTCAGAATGATTTCTCGTCATAGCGAACCAAATCATGCAATACACTTGCAAGCATGCCCCATGCCACCACATTACGAATACCAGCAGGTCCAACATCTGGGCAGAAACCCCAATTTTAGCCTATAAAACCATGAGCTAACAAAACAACGGAGTAAAGCATATATCTTGCCTTAACTTGATTGAACGAGATTGTGAACGGAACGCATAATCGGTTCACTGAGATCTTGGAATCCTTGTTTTAACAGTTGCAATGTGCACGGATTTAACTTCAAAATAGAACCTTCGACTGCTACAGCCCATACAGCTCCTTGAGCAAGCAACCTATTATAGCTTCTATCAATCTCCTAAGTGCCCATACTCCTGGGCTTTTTAATGCGACATCCACCCTACAAAAGGAAAATTTTCTGAACAGCTATTCAAATATGTCGATCCAACAAAAGTTCATAGGTTCATCAACTGCAGTCAAGTAAAAGAGAGGCTAAACAAAATAATAATTGATAATAAATCTCTTGATTATCAGTAAAGGGTTATTGATTTCAAGGGCACCACATTTTGGTATAATGATGTGCAACAAGGCACCATATTTATCTACCGATGTAAACAGGTGCTTGACTGACAATCGACTTCTTTGACTATCGTCTGACTTCGTTAAATAATTAAGTTGATGCCATTTCTGACCGTTTACTTCATTTATTATTTGCTTGGGAGATGCCAACATTACCTTCAACATTAGAAAATTGGCATTTGAGGAACTTTTTCCTCGTTGTGATGTTAGATTGAGATTCTAACACCATTATAGAAAATGACAATCTCTTCAAGGATACTTGTGATACATCCAAAAGCATTTCATTGGTAAATGGATAGATGTTGCTACTGTCCATGCTAATGGTTTGTAAGCAACACAATTTTTGAACTGTTTAACGATTTTAACTGTTAGTCAACAAACTCAATTGTTGGTAAAGTACCCATTTGCATCAATGGGCAAATGCGGCACTCTTTCATATCACTGTACCAAAATGTGGTACCCTTAAAATGAATAAACCTTACCTTAAAAGAATTGGTTTAAGTTTTGAGGCTCCAGAGCAACGAGCTAGATATGGTTTCAATAATTCATGAAATGTTGAGAGACAGGTTAAGACGCAACAAAAGGTTAAGTTATACTTCAGAGACAAGATACATTAAAACAAGTCCAAAGACAAAATTTTAGAGATAAGACATCACATATAATATGAAACGGAAAACACGGTGAAAGCAACACCAGCCCTTTTAGAATAAAGGAAGAGGACTTCCATGTATGATTCGTCTTCATGATGGGCTTGCATACCTGAACTATGCAGGCACCAGGAATCTCTTTGCTACCAGCCAAGAAACTTGGCATGCTGATAAAACACATGGTGTCCAGAATTTCCAAGACCACCATCAGCAATTACAGGAGCACCACTGTGAGATTCAACAGATGAAACCTTGAATACAAATGTTGCCTTAATTTAAAGAAATATTACTCATAAGAATAATGAATTCCAGAAACCATGCAAAATGCTTCCGAAGCAATTTCATGATACTTCTCTAGACTAAGTCAAAAAAAGAAGATAGGGGTGTAAGTTATGATGCTTTCAAGATTAATACATCATCTCAGCAAAGGTGGATAAGCAAGTTTACACCTGTCTTGGGTCCATAGATCACTGTCATAAAAACCGATCTACCTTTCTCTAGTTGTTACTTTCAGGAGTAAGTGATGGTTAATGGAAGTCAAAAACATGCAGTCCTCGAATTAAGTTATGAAGCATCCAGATTATACACTTTCACAATGCTGCATAAAGAATTACGTTTATTGTTTAGCATTATTGAATTCTGATTTGACATGTGATGGCAAAACTAGCAATAACAACAAATTAAAAGACAAATAAAATGTGCTTAAGAATTATTTTAGATAACCTTTTGGTTTTGTCTCTGCAAAATCCACAGGCAGCTACAGAAGGATACAGATAACACAGAAAGTTATGATTTACCTGCCTGCCCTCTTCTCAAGGTAGGCCACTTCTATTGTGCCAATCAACTCGATACCAATACAAACTCTCAATGCATGTTTTCCAGGTTGAATCAAGTCCTCTGCCTGGTATGATATAACGATACTCCGAAAATTACCATCCAACTCGAGATGAGTCTTCTTCACAAGCTTAGTCATCTCAACTAGATATATCGATTTACCTTACAAACCCTGCAACACCATTACTTTAGTCCTTGGTTCAACCATGAAGTGACCATCCTTACCATAGAAGAAAGCTCTAATTCAGAAAGCATCGTCCATCACCGCATTGACCTACATAAACAATCAACAACTTCACCATCACACGAACCAACCGAAGGTAAGCTATTCAGTTTCTTTACTGGCAAAAGAGCAGTGGCCTTTCCAAACGTGTAACTTGATGGGGCTGAAACCCCAGGACACAAACATACAAATAATAACTTGAAATATTTCATTCGAACAACATCAATTTTGAGTTCATGAACTCACAAATAAAGTACACAACAAATTCGGAGGTGCTTTGAAGACCGAGACAGATGTAAATGACATATGACGTAGCTTAGCAGATAGAATCAAAGCAACTTGCTGTAAATACTGATTTTTGTAGTGCACACACACTAGTAGGAGTACCCATTGAATCTCTAGCTGTCATAGCTATAGCCATGGAGGATTCTGTAACTGTGAGAAGTAACAAAAGGAATTCGTAGCCTCGTAGGCAAATGATTTTAGCAAGTTTGTCCTTTAATTGGCAGAATCAATAACAAATGAGTCAGTTATGAATAAATTTCCTCACAGGGATCCAAAAAAAACAATTTCTAAACCAAGAAAGAAAAATGCTGATTTATTCTTCAATTTTAAAGCTCATATTCCATTATCAAGCACTCACAATTATCACTCTGATGATTCACTTATATAAAAGAATACCTACCTGGTTAGTTATGTGGACCTTCATGTCATGCAATGGCGGAACCAGGATTAAAAACTGGGGGAGGCTTAGAAAAAATTTATGCGCACTTGTTAAAAAAATCTTTTTTTACGATACAAAAAAAGAAGAAAATTACCTATTAAAAGAGCCTTGGAATAGTGGTGACAATCTCTCCAAATGGACTACCAATTGCAGAAGTTCTTGTAATCTCATTTACACCTACTAAATGAGTAAAATTCAAACAAAGCTTTGTACCAAAAGTTTTCCCTTGAATTGGATTGATGTGTACAGCATATTGAAATGACAAACTATGGTAAAAGATTCTCACAAGTTGAAATAACTCAAAGGGACTGATATTATAGGTTAATGTGATACATACCCAAAAGCCACAGTAGCCACAACCACTTGTACTTTGGAAGAGCCAATTGTCTTAAACTGCACTTTGCTCTTCACTGTTTGATCCAGCATGGTAAGCTACAAAAGTAAGCAAACTGTGTACAAGAGTAATATGGTTACGACAACTTGACAAGCAATTTACCTGTGGACAAGGGAGTGACACTGTATAACCAGCCAAATCTGCATATATCAAGTTAGTAACATAATACAAATCACAAGAGAAGAGAATATAGTACACAGTAAATCCAAAAAAAGGGCTTTCATTTTCATTTTCATATATATCAATATATATAGTCAAGTTTTACAAAATATATATGTAAAAGTGTTTTACCAAAAACTATCTCCCACCCATATCCAAAAAATACACAGAAAAGTGCTTTACCAAAACCTGACTATCATAAACCCATACCTAGTAGATATACAATGTGGAAAAGAAGCTAAACGATATCACTTAAGCCGTACTATGCGAGTGCTCAAGCAGTAAAATTCATCTGTAATCGAATCAATATCTATAGCTCCTGCAGTAACTTGTTCGATGTAGATCATCACGGAAGCCCTAAGAAAGTCTTCCTCCATTTTGTTGCAGACAACTGTTTTAACCAATTTCATTGTCAAGAAGTATCTTTCAGCAGTTGCCATAGAAACCCGAAGAACCAATACGATACGAATTAACCTGTCAATCATAGGGTAAACTTCTGCCTTCTTGGTTACCACTAGCTTCTGACACTATTCAGAAATAGTAGACAAGTTCTTGAAAGCTAAATGCTTAACTACATCTTGTCCATAATGTTGCAATTCATTTCTCAAAATGTGTACCTCTTGCCGATTGAAATCTTGAGGGTAAAACTTATCAGCAAGAGCACAGAGATTATCTATATCGAATGACTTAAAAGAATCTCGAGGATCCAAAGACGAGCTAAGAATAAGTTCTATTGTGTTCTCAGGAAACCTATGGTCCAACTCCGTCAATTGAAAATCAATTGTAGCATTATATATATCAACACGATAACGATGGTCCACTGTGATACTATCATGTTTTTAACAAGAACGGCCTGTACCCACCATAAAACGATCTTCGAAATCAAGTATATCAACATTATGTTCAATGCAGAATAAAACCACTGTATCAATAAAACGTTCCCATCCGTCATCTCTCAATTCTCAAAGAAGATTTTTTGTGGTTGAAACTAGAGACATGGCATTGACTATGTCCTGTGTTTTCTTTTGAAGGCCTTGGCATAATATTTATGTACTTCCCATAATCTCAAACATCAAATGCAAGACAAAGACAAACCTGAATGATCTTATTTCTTCGGAGATACTTTGAGCTTCACCAACTTTAGGAGTTTCGTTCGGATCACTTTCACCAATATGCTTTATGGTTGTACAAGTTGCTTTGAACTTATCTATCAAATGCACACAGAACCGTAATGAGAACTCCAACGAGTACTTCCAGCTCGTGGCAAAGTACCTATTTGGTTTGCTCCCTGTCTCAAGCTCACCAGTAGCTAACCTTCTGGCGATTTCATCTTCTTGAGCAGACTGAAAGTCACCAAACCTTTACGTAGAAGATGTAAAGAGATTAACAATATTAGTTAACATTGAATAGAACTTCCAAATGGGGCCCAAAGTTTCAGCTGTTTTCACAAGAGCCAACTGAAGCTGATGTGCGAAACAGTGCACACAGTATGCATATTTACACTCTTTAAGAAACAAAGCTTGTAACCCGTTCCACTGATCTCGCATATTACTAGCACCATCGTACCCCTGACCTCGCATATTTTCAATTTGAAGATTATAGTGATTAAGGGTTTTTGTTATTCCTTTTTGTAGAGTTAACGCACATGTATCATCAACACGTTGAATATCAAAAAATCTTTCCTGAACATAACCATGAACATCCACATACCTTAAGACAATCACCATTTGCTCTTTTTTTGGAAGCATCCCACGACTCGTCGACAAGAATACAATATTTGGCATTTCCAATTTTTTCGCGGATCTTATCCCTAACTCTGTTAGCTATGATATTCAAAATCTCTTTCTGAATGAGAGGAGAAGTATAAGTAGCATTACCAGGAGCATTTTCCAAAACAACAGCATTCACGTCTTCATTCAGTGTTGCTGAATACTTTATCATCTCAATGAAATTCCCACGATTCTTTGAACTTTAAAACTCATCGTGACCTCTGAAAGCACATTGTTGAAATGCAAGCCACCGTAAACAACCAACTGTTATCTTCAGCTGTAACCTGTTTTTCCTTACAACATCTTTCGATTGCCTATCGATTAAGATACTGATATGTTGCGATGGCTTCATTAAATCTTCGGAATTCCCAACAGCAGCTTCGTGTGCAGACCCATTGTTTCCCGTGTGCACTAGAAATGAACAATCTTTTCCATTGTTAACCCCTTTCCAGTTTTTAAAACCTTCACTTGTAAATGCTTGCCTCTTTGGTGGTCTATTTCGAAAAGAAAGCAATGAAAACAATAGGCAGCATCTTTAGAAGGTGAATACTCTAACCAAGGGTGTTTGGCAAACCAACTATAATTAAACCCACGCTGCTGAGTTCCAAATTGAGAGAGTGGATGACGTAGTCTTGGTTGATAAGGTCACATTATTAAATAAGCTCGTCGAACTTCATCACACTTATTTACATTCTGCTGCATTATTGGAATACGTAGACCTGGATCACGCTCAAATTGGATAACTTCCATTCCCTGAGGTCTAACTTCTTCTAATTCAGTTCTTGGGGTATGCATTTCCTCTGGTTCAGCTCTTTGCATAACTACTTCTTCGTCGAGTTCAGTGTTTCGAGCAATACTTCCTGATTCATCTTCCTTATGTAGAGGCATGAAAAACGCTTCCAATCTTCCTCGTTTGGATGGATGAAGATGAGTTGGCATCGTCACCAACCAAGTACGGACCTGTAAAATTATGCACATTTTAGTCTGTAGATAACATTCACATATGAGCTAAAGCTACATACTTTGAAAACCACAAGAAAAATATACTTACAGGGTCACATGCTAATAGATGTGAGAGCTAGAATGCAACCATAACACACTGACTCTCCTTATGTTTGAGAGAAAATTACAGTTCAAAAAACTTCAAAGTTGCTATACATTTTGCTGAACTCCAGTATACCCATATAACAAAACCCCCAATTCATCGGATCACAATTATGAAAATTATAAAACAATCTGTAAAAATTACAACACAATTTAAAACATTTAAACATCATTGCAATTAGCGAGTAGAGATATCATAGTATCATGAATCATACTCATACACAGTACCTTAAATGGCTAAATCTTATGCCTGTAACTCTATAAGCTGTAACCTAAGAAAGAATAAACTATAAAGAAAACCTTATGCTACTGCTACTGTCTACTTTCATGAAATCAAGGTTCAAACAAGTAATCTCACCAACGATGACTAAATCGTGATTATTGATTATCAAATCACCACATCCATATGGTCCATACTTGATACAGTACCTAGGTTTTCCTTTTCCCCCTCTTTCTCCCGCTGCTAATAGAAGATACAATCTGATTTCTCTATTCGACATATAAGGGAATTTTGTCAACATAAAAACATGGGCTTCACAATACTTATACCCGGGCTTGTCTACACTTTCACTTCGGGCTTAAAAGTCATTGCCCAACGTTTAGTAATTCCTAAATTTGAAAATTTGGATTGAGGGAGGGACTTCAGCCGGGAGAAGCCATGCTTTGCTTCCGCCCCTGATGTTATGGTATTTTAAGAAACCTTATATATGGGCTGCAAATGGATTCAGGATGACTAAATAATCCGTTAAGAGGTATCTCAGGGGCTATGTTAAATTCTCATATTACCTTTCTATCTATTGAAACCTAACAAAACCTTTTCATTTCAATTCAAAACCCAACCGTATCTCCTCCTTCTTCATTTTAACTCTTCTTCTCCATCGAAATTTATTGTCGATTCGAAAAATTCTTCGTCGATTAAACTCTAAAATTCGTGATGAAGAATCATACTAAAGGTGTAGAAGGTAGTAGTGATGCCAATCAAAATCAAACTTTACAACCTAATCAAGAGATTGAAGAACAAATCGGTGGTGATAATCAAAATCAAACTCTGAAACCACAACAAATGGTGTATATAAGGTATTCAACAAAACCCATGTTATTTTTAGAACCCTAAGTGATTGATTTTCTTGTTTGATTGTCGTTTTTGTAAAAAAAATTGGGTTACAGAAAAATTTACGGTTGGGTTCAATTGGATAACCCAACCGTAAATGTTTGTTCTGAAGAACTTACGGTTGGGTTCCATTCGAACCCAACCGTAACTGGTTTCTTCTACATTTTACGGTTAGGTTATTGAAAAAACCCAACTGTAAATAAAAATGAAGGAGATGAAGATGTTATTTTAAGGTTGGGTTCGATTCTGAACCCAACCGTAAAAAGATTTGCACTCAAATTTTTTTTATAAGTTACGGTTGGGTTTGATTCTAATTGCCAACCGTAAATTATTTTGCATATGTAAAATTTTTGTGTTGAGGTTTATTTACGGTTGGGTTCGATTGGAAAACCCAACCGTAAATGTATGATCTGAAGAACTTACGGTTGGGTTTTATTCGAACCCAACCGTAACTGGTTTCTTCTACATTTTACGGTTGGGTTATTAAAAAAAATCAACCGTAAATAAAAATAAAGGAGATGAAGATGTTATTTTACGGTTGGGTTCGACTGGAAAACCCAACCGTAAATTATTCTGCATATGCAAATTTTTTGTGTTGAGGATTATTTACGGTTGGGTTCGATATGTGTAACCCAACCGTAAAAAATTCTGAATGTAAATTTTGTTTTTTGTTTGAGTTGAATTGCTTGGAAATTATCTAACTTGTATTGCTTGTATGTTGTAGGAAGAAGATGGGTATTTAACACTAATTTCTCACACTCCAACCCCTCGCCACGGAGTTCATTTAGGGGTAGCTAATATAGGCTTGAGAAAGAACCATAAGAAGAAAACGACTTTTGAGGTAGGGGGTGGTAGCTCTACTCAACAAGTACTACCTCAAGACTTCGAAGATCTACCGGTGTTCAGTGGAGGTGCTCTTGTGATTAGAGAACCACCACAAAAGCAACAATGTGATAAAGAAGAGACGGACATAGAACAATTTGTCCCTCAAAGAAAAGGTAAAAAAATTGTTGTTGCTTCTACTGAACCTCAAAGGAAGGAACCCAATCCAAGGAAGCATCATGAACCGAAAGGCAAGCATATTCCCAAAGACAAAGACGTGTTGTTACCTAAGAAGAGGAATGGAAGACCTTGGGGTAAGCCCCAGACAGGTCTGCAATATTATTTGGTTATCCGCATTCATGGGCTGTCAAAGTTGCTGAGATTAGGGTATTAATCTAAAAACTTCTCTTGTTTTGTTAAATTTCCAATTGTATAACTTCAAGTTAAAAAAGATTGTTTTTATTATTTGTAGGATCATACACAGGACGTGAATAAATTGGTTCGTCAAAGGGATCAACATTGGCCCTTAGCTGAAGAATGTATGGTCGTCCAAGTTCTCGTAAATGGTACCGGGTTAGCTCCCGGAATTACCAATTCGATGTTGGAGTATGACAGTGTCACCTGCACAGCCTTCAGGGAACGTTATTGTAATGAAACCGATGCGTTTCATCTCCCATTCTGCAAGATGACAATAATGGTGGATGATGTCAAGTCAATTCTTGGTTTACCAGTTGAAGGTAAATCCGTGTATGAAGATTTGGAGTGATCTCTGTGTCCTTGTCAAAGATACACTTGGATGGGAGAAGACAGAAGCTGAATCAGAGTTTAAATTGGTTGCTGGAGATAAACCGGGGGTAGCAACGAAGAAAGGTTTAGGTATGACCAAGAAGATCTTGTTGCATAGTCTGAGGGAGAAGTTTGAAGGAACCCTGCAGTTGGAAAAGGATGGGGTCGTCATAGATGAAACCAGAGCTATGCGTGCATCCAGGGCGTATCTGTTATATATGCTCGGTACCATCTTCTTTGCTGACAACTCAGGAAACAGGGTCAACGCTCAATTTCTACAGTGGTTGACGGATCTCCAGAAGACGCATGAATATTCATGGGGAACTGCCACCCTCGCTTACCTACTTGCTAACCTTAGAAAAGCTTCGAGGGTTAGAGGAACTGAGATTGCCGGGAATACTGGTCTTCTTCAGGTAATTTAATGTTGGAATTTCAATATTTAAATTCAGATTTTTTGTTGCGCAGTATCTTATATTAATATTTATTATCTTCATAGGCATGGGTCTATGATCACTTTCCGAGCCTGGCTCCTAAGACGGAGTGGAGCGGTGATTTTACTGGACCTACCAGAAAGAAATTCATATTCACCAGTACTCAATTAAAGCATAAAGAAATGCAGATAGCAATGATGAGAAGTCAACTTGATGTTTTCACCATTGAAGATGTTGTTTTTGATCCTTATGTGGAGATTGACATAGATGATGATGGAGTATTTGAAGATTTACGTCAATTATCAAACGTGTCTGGCTACAACAGGCCTTTGTACCATCCGTTTGGGTTCGTGATGTGCAACCCCCGTCGAACTCTCCGCCAATGTGGCTATGTCCAAACCAAGGTAACACACGAAGCCTTTAAAATGTGTGTGAATGGCTCCATGATCGAAGGCCCAAGCATCGTGCTCAACTACAACCCAACACCTTCGGTCGCGGTTTGGAACAACCGCCTTCAACCGGAATACCAAATCCAAATGGAGGAGGTAAATCCATCTCCGGGCACAAAATAGGCTGAAGAAGATTACTTGGATTGGTATCGCCATTTTGGTCATCCAAATGTCATTAACATTGATCCAGAATCTATGAGAATACTTCAAAGGAGTCAAGGAAACAACACATGAAAGGGTGTCATGGATGTTTGGAAGAAAGCATATTTCAATTTGGTACGTAATTACTTTTGTTATTAATGTTTTTAAGATTTATTACTAAAGACTCAACCAACTCTTTATTTTCATATGTGAATAGAAAAACAAGGTAAAAAAAAAAGCACTTGCATTGGCAGAGTCGATCACTCCATGCTTAAGTAGAGTTGATGTGACGACGTCTGACCAATTAAAGAACCTGCAAGCCAAAATTGGGAAGCTTCATGAAGCAGACGAAGATGAGACGGTTAGAAGCTTAAAGAGGAGTAGAGCCGGTACAAGAGATGCGACTACTAGCCGAAGTGAGACGCAACCTAGTGACGAAGAGACACATGATGAAGCCGAGGATGTGCAACGTGGTGCTCGTACTCATGGCGGTCGTTTTGGTGCTCGTACTCGTGGCAGTCGTGCTGGTTCTCGTACTCGTTATCCTTCGGCCAAAAAAAGAGTTCGTCAAACTGATCGACATACCCCTCCTCCTTCTCCCTAACTCTATGTTTATTATAACAATTGCATCAAACTAAGGTTTTTTTTGTGGGTGTATTATAACTTTAGTTAGAATGTATGAGAAAGTTTTTATCTTAAATTTGTTTAGCTAAATTTCATGTTTTATTTACAAAAACTTCAAGTTGGAAACCAAGCAAAAAAGAAATCAAGTCAAAAAAACAAAACAAATGATTATTTACGGTTGGGTTTTGGCTAAAAACCCAACCGTAAAACTGTCAATATGAAAAAATGTCAGTTTTACGGTTGGGTTATTGAGTCAAAACCCAACCGTAAAACTAACATTTTTTTCATGGCAGACTTACGATTGGGTTTTCAGCCAAAACCCAACCGTAATATTGAATATCATATTTACAGTTGGGTTTTGGCTGAAAATCCAACCGTAATATGATATTCAATTTTACGGTTGGGTTGGAAAGCCCAAACCCAACCGTAAATTTTCCTGGATCATTCAAAATTGGATTCTAGTACTTGTGTTGTTTTCGGTTTTTGTTTGTTTGAATGACCCAATTTACCTCCAATCTAGTTAAAACGATTGAATAAGTTTAAAATTTTGATTTTTAAACCCAAATTTGACCTTAAAATCAATGCTCCAAAGGATGTTTTACGGTTGGGTTTTCAGCCAAAACCCAACCATGAATATTCCTGGACAACTAAAATTTGGATTCTAGTATTTGTGTTGTTTTCGGTTTTTGTTTGTTTGAATGACCCAATTTACCTTCAATATAGTTAAAATGATTGAATAAGTTTAAAATTTTGATTTTTAAACCCCAATTTGACCTTAAACTCAATGCTCCAAATGATGTTTTACGGTTAGGTTGGGAAGCCCAAATCCAACCGTAAATATTGACTGAAATTGTTTGGAAGTAAAACTAAAATTGGTATTTACGGTTGGGTTTGAAGATTAGTTACGGTTGGGTCCTATGCTAAAACCCAACCGTAAAACTGTTACGAGTGTTTGTTAGTTACGGTTAGGTTCTAGGATGAACACCTAACCGTAATTGTTAGTTACGGTTGGGTCCGATGCTAAAACCCAACCGTAAAACTGTTACGATTTGGTGTTTATCCATGAACTTACGGTTACGTTTGGGTTAGGAAGAACACCTAACCATAAATGGCATTTACGGTTGGGTTCGACATGAAAACCCAACCGTAAAATTCTCTGAATCACAAAAGAATCATCATTTCAAACATAATTTCATCAAATTTGAGCCATAAAAAGACCAAGAGTTTAAATTAGAGGTATACCTCACTACTCTGGTAAAATCTAGGGTTTTTTAAAAAACCCCAAAAAATTCTCTTCTAATTTTTCTTCCCACCAAACCAAAAAGAATTTTTTTTTGATTTGATTTGATTAAGTTTAAGATTATTTTAGATTAATTATGATTAGCCTAATCTATTAGCTAATTAGTTTTACTAATATTAACTAATCAGGGGTAGTTTAGCCATTATGAAAATATCATGGATAAAAGATTTTTAAAATTCACTTCAAATGTATCTATTTCGTCTTTACATGGGTAACCCCTCTATGGACTTTGCAGCCCCTATGTAACCTTTATATTTTAATGAGTTATTATTCCCGGAAGTTTGAAGTCTTTATGCTGCTTCATCTAAAACCCCTCCTCATCTTTGAAAAGAAAAAGTTTACAATTTTACAAATCCATATGGCAATTTTACCAAAGAAGCATTGATGTTTTGTAAGTCCTATCCACCTTTTTCTTTTGCTATTTTAATTAGGCAAGGTTACGCATCTTGAAAACGATCTATGGTTATGACCGTCAATTACAAAGGTACGTAAGAAATATGGAATTATGTGGTTCCAAAAACTCGTCGAGGCTTAAAGTTACCAACGCGTCTGTTGGTTGGTTTGCTTTTCGATATTGATATAACATCTGAATTTGAGAGAACAAACGAAGGTCTTTTATGATATGTTTTTTTTTATTGGTAAATAAATTTTTTATTAATGAAATAGTAAGTACATAGTACAAACTCCAAAGAAAAAATATTTTTTACATAATTAATTGGATATGTAAAAAGGCCCTATAGGCTAAATAATTTACCCATGTTTGAAGATCCCTTACCCTACCAAGGGATGAAGGCCCTAAAAACAGTGAGAAATTCTAAGCCCAAGAAGATCCCAAAAAATCCTCAACTGGAAACCCTAGACACATTTCACCCTAACTCAGCCTTGGCTTCACCCAAACCCGCCCCCGCCACCACCACCGGAAACCATGGAAAAGTTTATTTCCGTCATCTTCCATGACCAGGCCATCAAACAAAAATCGTCGCCACTAATTTCAAAGATTAAACATGTACCTAAGATATGAAATTAGTGATTTTGTTGATGCTGATCGAAAAAAATGAAGAAAAAAGATGGATTGAAAAGAGAAGCAACAAAACAATCCTGCCTCTTTGAAGAAACCATAGTTGAAATAAACTGCATCATTGAAACACCTTCACCATCATCTGCACCACCATCTTCAAACCTCACAACGATCAACCACCATTGAAACCACTCTAGAAGAGTTAGGAAAGATTTACTCAATGTTTTGAATGAAAATGAAGAAGAAAAAGAAGGCAAATAAAGATGTGGATGAAGAATCACAACAAAACAAAGCTTAGGATGGAAAGAAACCCCACAATAAAAACCAAAATTAACCTAGATCTAGAACTGCACCTTCAAAATCTAATATTAGAACCCCCAAAACAACATAACAAAAAAAGAAAGGAAAATTGGAATGAAATTCGAGCACGAATTTGGTCCATAAGAACCAAATTCGAGCTCAGAGGGGAGGCGATTAGGGGTTTGAAGATAAGAGAGATGAGGCTCAGGAAAAAAAAAAATCCTTCATGATTTGTATAATAAGGTGAATGTGCTCTTCCTTGTAGGATAAACACAAGTTGTTGGAAGCCTAATACTAAAATAACACGAGGATACCCTATCTCCTTGGCAATTGCTAAAGCCAGTTGCATTTTCTTTTTTTTATACGACAAACGAGGTGATTATTTCCATAGGTATTGAGCGTGCCGGCTTGTAGAAGAGTACCATGGTGGTCTCTGGTAATGTAACTCTCTCATGCAAATCTTGGGTTGCCTTGAGGCCCCATCAGTCTTGATCTTTATAGATACCCCAAAATTGTGAATAGGGTAAATTGAGAATTTTACTTTGGAGATATGACCAAAACCCAAAAATGGCAAAAATAAGTCAAGAAGAATGTTCTAAAGAAACTAATAAGAATGGAAGAAAAGGGTGACAGGGATATGACATAGTAGATAAAATAGAAAAAATGAAAAATAAGGGGGAATGGCGCAATGTTAGGGTATGATGTGCGCGAAAGAATATAGAAGGAAAGTCGAAATAGGAGTAGTGCACAACATTGGTGTATATTGTGCGCATAGAGAAGATGGTTTTTTTTTTTGAAGCATGGATCTTATTAATCTACTAGAGGGTTATTACAAGAGGGTATACGATACTCGAAGATTTATATAAAGATGGGTTGGAAAGCTAAGAAATTACAATAACATGACAGTGAAGCATATATTGAATATCAATCTTCATATCAGAACTGCAACTGGGATAGATGTTGGAGTTGGTGGGGTGAATCTGGATGAGGTTGTCAAGGGTCCGTATGTCTTCGACGAATGCTTTCCATAAAAAAAAAAGTTGTATTTTTTATGGCATGGTTGAGTCCATAAGAACTTGATTGTGGTGATGAATTTCGATGCAATTGATCCGAGATGTTAGTCAGGCCTTTGTATCCAGATGTTGTGGAGTACTTCCCAAATGGTTATTGTCTAACTCCTTATTTTCTGACTTTATCCATAACTTCAACCTGAGTTTTTGCTGAGAATGTGGCTCGAAGTATCCAGTCTCTGCCCTTGAAAGATTAGTGCTAAAAAACTAGAAATGCGATTACAAAGGTTACTACAACTGAAACCCAAATACAAGCAGAGTTACAGTTAATAAGTTACTACTGCTAATAATTTACTAAAGGTACGTACTAACTAATAAGTTACTAAAAGGCACTAACTGAAAGGAACAAAAGGACCTAGACTAAATAAATAAATTTAAAGGAGAAAACAACTTTGTTGAAACAGAAAATACAAAGAAACTAACATTATTGTCGATAAAAGGGTGGAATTCGCCGACCCTTTCTCATACAAATAGCCTTTGTGTTTGATGTTGTGATACAAAGTAACGAAGAAGCTGCAAAACATTCCTGGGATTGTAGCAATCAAAGTTCCAATATGTGGAGAAGCTGGTTATGTTGCTTGGTTCTGTATATTACTAGCCTTGTTGAATCACCGAGGAATCTACGATGATATATTCTTTGATTGCAAACAAACTAAGTTCCAAAACCAAATAGAACAGAGCAACATAAGGCAATGAGAAGAAACCAAACAAAGATACACCACCAACAAAACTAAACCAAAACTTAGAACTGAAACTAGTCTGGTGGTCAGAGAAAAATGCCTTTCTACTTTTAGAATAAGATAAAATATGAAAAATACTAGAAAACAGGAGGCATCCATCCCAAAAGAAGGACATGAAAAAGACGCATTTCTAAACCAGTTTACACACTACACAAAAGGAAAAAAATAATTATTGTGAAATATAGATCAAAAACAAGGAAATTTTATGGATCAAGGTTTGATTAGTTAGTTAGATAACTTTGGTTTATTCTGCGAGATAGGTGTGACAAACAAAAGGTTTCACAAGGTTTAAAGAAATCATAAATCTAAACACAAAAGTCTCTGGGTATAACAACGAAGGATTGAGGTTTAAAGAAAAGATCTAACACCATGATATGAACTATTAGGTAAAAGGACAGAATCCAAATAATGATTCTGATACTTCCGATGAGGAGATTGAGATGGTATCAAACTGAAATATTACCTTATATTGTAAGGATTAAGGATAAAAGCAGATGGAAACAGGCATGATAGATTGTCGATGAAGTTTAGAGCCGAATTTTTTTCGATGAAGAAACAGATCCCAATAGGTAGTACAAAGATAAATTTGAAAAATATCTCCAGGAAAAAAAAGGGTATCAAAAATTAGCAAGCAAAACGTGATAATGTCTGCTGGTCAAGTCGTTTGTGAGCCATCAAAGAATTGTGGCTATTTGCACTACACAGTGCTATACCACTAATCACTTGATCTTGGCTCGTTATTTTTGTCTAGTGCCTACTAGTACTACTACTCCAATCAATATTTTCTAAACTTTGTAGTATAAAGTTTGTAGGAATTGTTCACAATATTGGTGTATGTTGTGCAAAAGAAAGAAAAGAATAAGAAAAGAGAGTAGATGTGATAAGGTAGAGAACATTAGCTAATGAAGATACAAAAATACATTTTTATTGAATCAAGTTACTGTTGATTATAAAGTGGATTGTACAGTGTGAAACTTATTCATTGTTCACATTATAAGTGAACTACTAACAATGAGTTGATAAGTGAATCGGTGTAAATACAGTAGTGGACGGTTGTAAGCGGATTGGTGCAAATGTAGTACTCTTCCACTATTCGTACTGTAAGCGAGTTGTTACCATTATTACTATAAAGTATAGTTTTAGTCCATAATGCAATAAAATAAGTAATAAAATAACGCAATGAAGAGAAGGAGAAAGAAAAACACTAGAGTTGTCACATGTGCAATTATGATTTGATTCTGCCTGTGGAAATAGGCATCCAAAAGAGGTAAAAATGAGGTTGCTAACATCAAGCGTACGGGTTCCCATAGAGACACGATGATAGGGACACATATATGGACAAGATGTGAAGCTTGAAGAGAAATACTAAAAGAAATACACATGTTTTCCATCAAAAACTAAGTCTCTACTATAAATAGCTCTGAAAAAGGGCTGACATAAGGAGGTTTTGTTTCTGTTGTAAGAGGAAAATCCTATATATTATTCTTTGAATCAAATTTGTACCTGTTATATTTTACTCTAATTTCAATCTTGCCCCATGACTCGGGTGGTGCTTGCCAACTCATTAAAGTGATGTATGTGTGTGAACCACTTTTGTGTGTGTTGTCTGGTGCAAAGAAGCAAGAGGGACTCTGGTAAGTCTTGCTTGTACAAACTCTTGTGCCACGGACTATGGTGATAAAATTTTATGGTTGAATATGGCTTTATTCCAGGCCAACCAAATTCTCCATAGTATATAATTGTAGATGGTTTTTAGGTGGGGTGATGGTGGGAAGCTTGGGTTGGATGCATGAAATAAATAACTGATGGAAGTTGGTGTGGGGTGGGGTGGAGGTGGATGGATTGAGGTGGGATATATCTGGGTCTCTGCTTTGATGGGAGAAAAATTTGTCCCAAATGTGGAATGCCTTTGTACATGAGAAAAATAAGTGGGAATACGTCTCCACTTGTGTACAGCAGTAATGGAACGGTTAGTGCAATCCGACTAGAACGTAGTATACCTATGGTAGTTAGTCCATTATGCAGGATTTTCTATGGAAACATCTTAATTTTGGGATTTCATCCTCCATTTAAAGTAGTATTTGTCAATAGAACATGATTTGTGTTAATGGTTGTTGTGGATTAAAAGGTATCTGTTAGTAAATTAAAGAAACATGACACGTGGAAGAAGATCAAGTTAAGAAGCAACCAGATTAAAAAAGGTGAGAAACACAGGATCATTATTAAAGATATCAAATTTCAAAAAGACAGGAGACGTTTCCTAACATCTAAGCGATGAATCGCATGAATGACACATAAGATCGAGAAAGCTGAACGCCATCGAATAAAACAAACAGCATTAAATGATAGCTGATCGAGAAAGTAGAAAGTTATTATTACTATATTATTTTAGGATCGAGAAAGTAAAATGCAATAATTACTCTATGGTCGAGAAAGTAAATTGTAATAATTACTCTATTATTTTAATGATCGAGATTACAGAAGTCTTTGAAGATAAGGAAGCACGCGTCGGACATATAAAGCATCGAATCAGGAAAGTAATTAAGAGTGATCTGTCATCTATATGATCGCACCAAGTAAAAGATAAAATACAAGAACGATAGATACATCGAGACAAGATGGATCGACCCAAAGAAGAATTGATCCAGAAACGATGACCAGGCTATAGAAAATGACACGTTGCATAAAGAGCGACCCAGAAAAATAGATCTATAAATAGAAGAGATCAAACAACAAAGAGGAGGACGGGAAAAATAGAAAGAAAAACCAGAGAAAGGGAGGGAAGAAATTTTTAGGTACGAACCTATGGGAGTAGTGGTATAATGTATGAATTTCTGTATTGAATTGAAAATTGTAAACAGTTTTATAAACCCAGAAATTACAAAACCTGGATGATCAATTGTATTAAGTTTAAACATTTTGGAAAAGTATGATTCTTTATTACATAAAAGAACGTTTCTTTATTGTTAGTTTACATTTATTTAACTTGAATCCAAGAGTTTGATTGGTTGTTTAGCTGAAAGGATTTTTTGGCATAAACAGTATCCGCGTTTAACAGTGTATTTTTCAGTTTTGGAATTCTGCCATTGAACACTATCTGGAGATGAAGGTATCGGGAGATGAATATAGCTGATTACCAAAGTCATAAATTGTGGTAGTGTGGAGGTTATTGCCTGGAAATTCCAGTGGTTAGTTGTAGGGTCGATCAGAGTATTGACCGACTGGTGCTGGTGGGGTAAAAGTTGGTACTTTGGTATCCAGTTGGTTGCTTAAATGACGGTTAACTGACCATCTCCTATTTGATAATTTTTTTAGGACGTATATATGCTACCGTTTTAAGCAAGCTCTTCCATAACTTGCTAAAATTTAAAGAGGGATTTGTTGACATGTCGAGGATTGATTTTGATGGTAAGTATTTGGGTAGGTAAAGTTTGTCCCAAATTGAGTTTGGATCATCGTGTACAAACAAATACTTTTGAGAAGGAAAACCAGGTTGGATGTTATACTTGTTATAATACCCAGTCCTCCTTATACCCACTAATATGAATCCAAATTTTTGCACCCCTCAAAAACCGGGATGAATATTCTGGCCCCATATATTCCTCCTAATTCATCGAGTGGTTTCTAATTTTTTCTGTATTTTTTGTTTTTTTTCTTTCTTTTATTTTTCCAGAAATTGCGTTGAAAACATAAAAGAGTCTGTTACAACAATTTTTTCTTCCTTTTATCTTGCAATTACCACCACATTTTCCCTTTCCTCTTCTCTTCTCCGTTTGTTCATGGTTCGTCGAATTTCAAAAGGGGAATTGAAGATAGAAACCAAGATTTCAAAAAAAAAAATAACATCAAATCAAATCTTATTTATATATTCTAACCCTAAAACAAGTAAATAAAATGGGTATAAAACTTTTGAAAAGATAAAAGCATTGATTCGAAGTGACCTGATTTTAGCATTATTATTGTATAGGTAATGTTCAAATCGGTATCACATGTAAAATTGGTCAACTTAATTGGTTTTAATGTTATATGTCAGAGCGTCAATTTTTTCCTTCTCATTTGTGTTTTTTTTTTCTTCCTCATATAAAATTTACAATGATTACTAAAACTAGAGAACCCCAATGGATTTTATTTATTTATTACTCCCCAATCACAAATTCGACCATCAAGCTCAAATTACATATAGATTTATATGGAACAGTTCTCTCATGGTTTTTGTAGAAAGAATAGATACACTAGTTTCCATTGTTAGATTTGCTTTAACATCTTTTATGTTCTAACGTTTGATTTTATTAATTTCACATCATATAATTTCAATTTCTCTTGTTTAATGTATATGGATCTCAGGGAGATTGGAAATACGAAAGAAAGATAAAAGAAGGAAGAGGTGTTAATGACAATCCAAATCAAGTTACTTTTTATTTTTATACGCAATTTAAGGAAAACAATAAAAGATATAAAGAAATCTAATTAGAAACCGGTACATGTAGGGTTGTACACGGTTCATCATAAACCGAAAAACCGAATCGAACCAAATTCAAGTTGAAAGAACCGAACAAAACCATTTACTAATTGATTTAGTTTTGGTAAAAAAGATGGAAACCGGTAGTTAATGGTCCGGTACCGGAAAAAAAACCCGATGGAGTAACCGATAAATATAAATCGTATATATAATTTTAGAATATAATCTAATTTGTGATCATATCAATTAATTGAAAGTATAAATATACTATCTCTTCTAACATCTATATCCATCCATTAAAGAACAATAAACACCAAAGTAAAGTAAATTAAATATAGACGAACATAACTACAACACATAAAGATATACGTGGTTTGACATGATTACATATATCTACGGGGGTAAAATACTTGTTCTTATAGAGTGTGTGATTACTACAAAGAAACTAAGGCTGAGCTATGACTCTCAAGAACACTTCTCTACCTAGTTTTCTCTTTTCCTCCTACATGACTTAGTTTCCTTCATAGCTTAGCCCAATATTTATAAACAAAATTCTCATACAACTAAGTTACAGTGTTAGACAAGTACACATAAGTTGTTATATTCTCGTCGGGAGGTGTGACACGATCTTTCTAGTATATTGCTCCTGATACCTTCTTCTCTACTCCTGATGTAGTAGTTATCCCGATATGAACTAGATATTCCCCACGAGTCCTCACGTGGTAGGGGCCCACGCCTTTCTGGTCTTCTGATCACTTTAGGCGTGCTCTGTCAGTGGCACTAAATGCTTGGTCCCCCCTTTCAAACTTGACCGTTGATCTTCTTATTCATTTTCTACATGTTACACTTCTGGGTTGATGTGGTAGATATCTTGATTACTGTATTAGACCCATGGGTTTTACTCGGTGCTTTGCTCTCACTTTATCTCAGTGGCTCGGCTTCTTAGATGCTTCCATGTTCCTATAAATATTTTACCACTACATTTGTGCCTCTTTATTTCCATCTATACCAAGGGTATGATGTGAAGAAACTGTTCATATTTCTGTTAACCACTTCCACGTTGTATGGTAACCACCCCGTCCTCCACGTTCTTTACTTTATGACCCACTTTCTTAAGCGCCGGTTCTTTTTCCTTCTCGGTACCTTCTCCCTTTAAAATAAAGATTAGTAGCCGGCTTCATAATTTCTTTAACATTCTCTATGTAATTCCACTTTCTCTGCTATTCTGCTTTTTTTCACCATCACAATCCTTTCAACATTCTGTGTAACTCTTAGTATTCTTAACTTCCTCTCTACCGCCATCGTCAACGTCAACACTATATCGTCAACATCATCGTTGCCATCTTTATTGTAAGCATCATCATCAACACTATGTCAAATACATCAATTCCTTCCAAATTGAGAATTTTTTTAAAGCTTGGTTCTTTGTTTCCAATCGTTGATTCTTCATAATACGCATGTGATATGATTGCTCTGATTTTTCTCGATGATTATCTATTTTCTGCTTGTAGGGGTGCTGTAAAGAGACTTGTATTTAAAATTATAGACCTCGATGACTCTCAGTTTGCTTATAACATCAAAGATATTCATCATCTTCATGATTTTGATGTGACTCTAATGTCGGTCCAGAGAGATTTTCCGGGTCTTACGAAGTTTACTGAGTTCGATCATTTAGATCGTGATACCATAGTCACCAAGGGTCAGCTCGATGCGGGACTTAGGTTTCCGCTTAATCACCCTTCTCGGACATTTATGTACGAGGTTATGTCGCAAATGAAGCCGACTAGGACCTTAAGCCAGTATAATAGGATCTAGTCTATATCCTTGCTGAGTGGGAGAAGCGAAGAAAAGGTACTTGCACCCCTTCCCAACATTCTACGTATAAGATGGAGGATGCTCCGTAGTATATTATCCAGAGTTTCCTGGATAACTACAAAGATGTCACTCCTTTCTCAGGTTCGCTGGCTGGTTTCTCTTTCGGGCCAATTCGTCGTAATCCCCCATAAAATAGGAAGGAAAAAATGATGTTGGATGAAGACCCGAGGGTGGCAAGACCACAAACAAGCACCTTTGACATACCAGCGACCCTGCTTGGAACAAGACTCAGTTGATCATATGTAGTCCTTTTGTGTATGGGGGCAATCCTCCTCCTGAGGTTCCTGATCGCACTCCTTACCATCCTTGGGTCATGAATATGAATCAGGTTCATTTTTTTCTACAATCAGTTTTTTTCTATTTTTTTACTTAACTATTCTCATATTTTATGCTCATGAGTTTTCTTGCAGTCTTCCAAGAATCAGAATAGGGGTGGAGGTCACTAACCTAGAGAGGAGACAATTAAGGTAACAAATATTACTCTTCTTTATATTCTTTTAAGTACACCAAAATATAGTAGCTAAAAATATAACTCTCTATATCCATCCATTCAAGAACAATAAACAACATAGTAAAGTAAAGTAAATGTAGACGAACATAAATACACCACATAGAGATATAGGTGGTTCGACATGATTGCCTACGTCCACGGGAGCGAAATACTTTTTTTTATTCAGTGTGTGATGATTACAAAGAAACTAAGGCTAAACTATGACTCTCAAGAACACCACTCTATCTATTTTCCTTTGTTTCTCCTGCATGACTTAATTTCTTTCATAGCTTAGCCCAATATTTATAAAAAAAATGCTCATACAATTAAGTTATAGTGTTAGATAAGTACGCATAAGTTGTTATATTCTCGTCGGGAGGTGCAACTCGATCTTTCTAGTGTATTGCTCCTAATACCTTCTTCTCTACTCCCGATATAGTAGCTATGCCGATACGAACTAGATATTGCCTCATGTGGTCGGGGCCAAACCCTTCTGGTGTTTTGATCACTTCATACGTTCTCTGTCAGTGACACTAAATGCTTGGTCTCCCCTTTCAAACTTGGTCATTGATCTTCTTATTCACTTTCCACATGTCGCACTTCTGGGTTGATTTGGTATATATCTTGATTACTGTGTTGGACCCCTGGGCTTTACTCGGTGTTTCACCCCAACTTTGTCTCAATGGATCGGCTTCTCAGATGCTTCCACGTGCCTAAAAATATTTTACCACTACAAGTGTGATGGAGGAAGATTGGGATATAAAAGTTGTGGTTAGAGGTTGTTGTAATACAACTTCTTCTTCATATTTTTTTTTGCTACTACATGTTCTTTAAAAGTAACAAAACAAAAGGAAGAGAGAAATTATTGATTTATATATATGTTACCATCTTCAAATAATTTTTTTAATTGAGAAATGATGTTGTTGTTGAAGATCTTGAACAACTTTATAAACCTTTATTTTTCTTCTGATTTTGATGTTATTTTGAGTTTGCTTAGTGGTGATATATGGAATATTTGATGTGTAAATCTACGTTATTCTCTATGTTTGTATTTTTATTGTCTTGTGCAGTATGTAATGATGATACTAATTGGAGATTTTGATGTCATTGGTGAACCGATGAGGTTTATGCAAGAGTTACTTTGCAATCCGAAGAGATGTGAACTTGTGTTGGAAGAGTCGGTTTACGAAAACCAACCGATTTTAAACCGAGCCAAATATCAACAGTGGATTTAATTATGGAAACCCAAAAACAAATATCACGGTTTCAGTTATGGTTTAAAAAAAACCCAAAAAAAACCGAACCGAACGAAATGTACATGCGATCATGGGGCTGGAATGTGCACCCATTTTTTTGAGGGCGCACAAATTTGGACTCCATTACTCTCACAACATCAATAAAAAAAAACAACAACAGATCCCTAACTTCAAATAAACCTAATGTCATTCTTCTAAGAAAAGAGAAACACTTAATTTCCCAATTTCGGTTGGATTTGCACTGGGCTAATCCAATGTTTTTGAAAACTGGTAATCTATCGGATTTTGCTTAAGGTGTATACCCAATATTGATAGAACTTCTAGGGACTACATTGTGAAGGGTGAAATATTGGAATATTATTGGATGGATTATTGTGAAGTACAAGAGACATTATATAGTCTCCAACCAATCTTACTTGACACACTTCCTCACACACTTTATTCACACACTTGCACCTATACTCTATTACCCTCCCTTAAGTTCATGGTCCATTGTAAATGAACCTTGAACTTACAATTACAGACTCTAAAAACAAACAAAATGTAAAATTCACTAAATGTAAATGTTGCACCATTCATCTTGCACTGGCAGAGTTTGACTAGTGGACTATCCACTAACTACAAGCAATCTGAATGGTACCCGCTGAGAAATTATCGCCATCACACACTGAATTGAAAATGTTTGCTGAAATCTTGAATCTTACTGTACTCTTGTAACTGAAAATTTGCTGCAGAGAATCCTGTCACTAAAAATTGCTTGAAATTCTTGAAAACTTACTGTGTTCACTTGAAACTGAAAATTTCTTGAAAATCTTGAAACTGAATGCTGAAAATCTTGAAGTATTGGCTGCTGAAGAACTTGAATCTGAATTCTGAAGTCTTGAATCATCCTGTTGGTGTATCCCTACCCAGTCTTACGGGAAATCTCAAATCATCCTGCTGGTGTATTTGTACCAGTCTTATGGGAAAAATCTCAATGCTAGTGCACTTTGCCCAGTCTTACATGGAAAATGACAAACAATGCTAATGTCACAACATTAGTCTTACATGTATAAGAAATCACCAATGCTGAGTCAACTCAGTCTTACATGAGAAAGATCTAAAAAGATCGTAAATGGTGATGTTGTAAAACCAGAACCTAAAAAACACATAGGATTAAGAGGAAATGTTACCTTAACCCATTCAAGCATTTGAAACAGCAGAAGTATGTTTGCTACCGTAAGCATCAAAACCGGAAAATCATCGGTTGATGAACAAAGCAGGAATAATTTGTAATCTCAGAATCAGAGATTTAGTGATCTGGAACAGGAATACCATCCTTGAGAAATATTCTCAACAGTTGAGAGCAGTAAACTCGGATCTGCTACAACTTATTAATCAGTTAACGAAATCTTCATGACAACGACAACATATCACATGATGGATCAGGATCCAGTAAGAAACTCAAGATCCAGAAATCTTTAGTAACTATCCACAAAAAGAAAACAGATCTCGACTCATTTCTCAATCACTTTACAAACAGAGATTACTATTTGGTCTGACGCCTCTTGTTCTTCCGCCATTAAAGCTCTCTTTCTCTCAGAATTTCTCTTTCTTTTTATTTCTCTGGTAATAGTAATCTCTCAAGTACTCTGAAGAACAGAAACAAAAGAGAGAAAAGAAAAATGTAAAGTAATGTTTATCGACTAAGTAATGAAGACTTAGTTTTCCAAGATCTGCTTATTTACTTTTCCTTAGATTTAATTAAGAGTGAAATAGAAGAAATCGAGACGCTTCTGACAAATTCATTCAATCGATATTTGAATTGTATTTAATCGAAGTAAACTTTATTGATTGTTAAGAAAATTTAAAGAAAAGAGAGAAAGCTTCTGACGAGTAATTTAATGAAGACGTTGTTTCTTCCCAAGAAAGCTATTGAATGCACTGTAGATCGAGGAAGAAATTGAAGGTACCGATTAATTGTTCATTAACAGCAACATTAAAGGCAGTTTCTGTATTGAATGTCGTGCTTTAAAAGCTGCTGTTGAATCAACACCAAATCGATGAAGAAATTGTTGTTTTCAATAAAGACAAGAATGAATGCGGAAGAAATTGATGAAAAAGAAAAATATCAGAGTAATTTTGGGATTTTTCCAGATATGGCTCTGATACCATGATAGAACTTCTAGGGACTACATTGTGAAGAGTGAAATATTGGAATATTATTGGATGAATTATTGTGAAGTACAAGAGACATTATATAGTCTCCAACCAATCTTACATGACACACTTCCTCACACACTTTATTCACACACTTGCACCTATACTCTATTAAATATTACCAACACCTGAGTCCTAATTGCTGCTGGTTCTATCGTGTTGGTAATAATGGATATAAACCTTAAGAAAATCTTCACGACAGAAATCATGGCTGTCCGAAATGGTTGGAAAAATTTATGGGTTGTTTCAGATTCACAAGCAGGTGTTCAGATGAATGTGGAACTGAACAACTTGGCTTATTATCGATTCAGAAGAAAATAAGGGTATCATTAGCTCCGATCAATTCTCTTACTTTGTCCATTTGCTGCTTTCTTGACCAGTTTTGTTATCTTGATACATATAAATAGGATGTTTTTCAACTCATTGTGGAACCCTATGGCCTCTTATATTTGGAGATGCTCCTTGCATTTGTTTTAACATTCCCGTGCTTCCGATTGTTGTTGCTAATATGAATTTGGCATAATAATCTCTATTTCAGGTGGCACTAATTAGGGTGAAATTTGCATCAGGTAGGTGGAGCACGTTCTACAGCTCTCCGTGCCAGCACAATTCCGTGTTCTCGATGCTATAATATTCATTTCTTAATAGATATGAAAAGAATCCAACAAACAGTGAGGATGGAAATATAATTAAGGGGAAAAATTACTTGACTTGGGAGAAGAAGACTAGTTGAACACATCCAAATCAAAAGTCTTCTCTCACATCTCTACATATTCATTCCCACATCTTCACCATATCGTCAAAATCAAAACCCAATCAGATCTTCCATCTCTCTTGCTAGACATTCCATACTTCAGCTGATTGTTGTATACTGGTTAAGGATATCGTCGAAATGGCTGAAGCAATTCTTGTTAGTGGTGCCACAGAAATTGTGAACAAGTTGACTGCTGTTATTGCTCAAGAAATTGCTTTGGTTTGGGCTGTTAAAGACGACCTTCAAAAGCTTAAAAATACTTTGGAGATGATTGGTGCTGTAACTTCGGATGCTGAGGCGCGTCAAGCAAGTGAGGAGGCTATCAGACTCTGGCTCAGAAAGCTTAAAGATGCTGCGTATGATGCTGACGATGTATTAGATGCGTTCTCATATGAAGTCATGCGGCGGGATGGAAAAAGCAATCTGTTATTCAAGGTAAAGGATTTCTTTTCATCTTCCAATCACCTTTATTTCAAGGCAAGAATGGCTCATAGGATTAAAGATATAAATGAGAGTTTGGATGGAATTGCTAAGGAAAAGAATGCTTTTAACTTACGTTCTGCTGGTGGTGGTAAAGTTTTGCGTACCCCAACTAGTATTGCTCGTGATAATCGACGAGGCCCAGCCTCTGTATCTGATTTACAAACAATCGTTGGTAGGGAAAATGATAAAACAAAAATATTAGATTTATTAATCAAATCACCAACAACTTCTTCATCAAACAGTAATAATGGTGAAAAAATACCGGTCATCTCAATTGTGGGTATGGCGGGATTAGGAAAAACGAAACTAGCTGAACTAGTCTTCGGTGATAAATTAATTAAGGAAAACTTCGATCTCAGCATATGGGTTTGTGTAACTGATGATTTCGATTTGAACAATGTTTTAAGAGATATCTCAGAATACATTGATAACTTTAAATCTGATAATATAAATGTTGATGTAAGGGTGAAGCATCTTCGTAAAAAGTTGGAAGGGAAAAAGTATCTGCTAGTCCTCGATGACTTGTGGAATGAGGAATATGACAAATGGGAGAGACTGAAAAATTGTTTGATGGATGGTTCTGAAGGTAGTAAGATATTAGTGACTACACGTAAAAATCATGTAGCAGACGTCGTCAAAGGGAACATTCCTTCACACCATTTGAAACCTTTATCGAATGATGAGTGCTGGTCAATCATTAAGCAAAGAGCATTTGCTCCTGGTGGACCACCGGAAACTGAAAATATGGTGAAGATAGGAAAGGATATAGCAAAAATATGTTGTGGTTTACCACTTGCGGCAGAAATTTTTAGGAAATGTTATGCGCTTGAAAAAGGAAGAGCACCAATGGGTTTCAATTAGGGATATAGAAATTATGGAACAAGAGGCTTTCTATAACGAAAGAATAAGACCAGTAATAAAGCTGAGTTACAATCATTTGTCATCAAATTTGAAACAATGCTTTTCTTACTGTTCTTTATTTCCCAGGGGTTGGGAGATTGAAAGAGAAGCCTTAATCCAGCTATGGATGGCAGAAGGCTTTCTTGTAGCACCTAACAGAGAAACACCCTTGGAAGATATCGGAAACGAATATTTTAACAATTTGTTGTCTCATTCGTTATTCCAAAATGTAGAAAAGGATGAGTTTTCTGAAATTGATGTTGGGAAATAAAAAAAAAAAATGTATGTTACTAAAATTAATGTTT
>JAJJMC010013954.1:969539-983084 GCA_023531435.1 Papaver californicum | reverse complement strand
TAAAATTATCAAAATTACTTACCTAGATACACTTTTGTTCATCATTGGCTTAATCTTAGTGTTGATAATCGATTAATACCCACAAACCCTTGATTGATCGTTGCTTTTTCTTGTTTTTCTTTTTTTTTTGCAGGGAGGAATAAGCAAAGGAAGAAGCAACTTCTAAAAAACCCAAAAAAACCAAAAAACCCGTAATAACAAAAGGCAACAGAGATTTTTTGAATTAATCGGCGATTAATTGAAAAAATCGGCTCAAAAAAACGGCGATTTTTTGGACGAAAAATGATACAGAGAATCTTTGCCGAATGTTTGCCGAATTTTTGACGAATTTTTGACAAAAAAACGGCTGTTAATGGGTACTTTGACGGAATGGCAAACTTGTAATTTTTTGGACTAACGGTCGGTTAGTTTGACCGTGTTGACTGACGGTCTTACGACCCAAACACATCATTGGACAAATTTACGACCCAAACACTCTACCATACCAAAACCTACGACCCAAACACAAAATTTCTCTAAAAAAATATATCAAAAGCTGAGGTATCATAGCACTGGGCTTGATGACAAATAGTCGTATTATGCCTCCTCAATCGTCCGTCGGGTGAAGCTACAGATCCTGTACGCTTTGCTCGATTCAGATAGTGCCCATCTTGTGCTATATAAACTGAGCCAAATTTACAATCTGAACGATGTGGGAGTGGGACTAAACTTCGCAGGCAAAACAAAAAACGAAACACAAATTTTGAAAATATCATTCTGTCAGACTGTCACTCTCTTTCTCTTTCTCCTCCATGGCAGAGATATACTGAAACTTTGAATTCTAATAATAATTCTGAAATTAGGAATGAATTTCTTTATGATTTCTCTCGTACAGATTTGGAAGAAGGGAAATGTTTGATTGGAGGGGGTTTCTGTTTCTACAACTATTCCTTTTCTAGAGAAGGTTAGAAGTATGCGGTATTCGAACTTCCTTTGGTTAATCAGAAATAAAAACTTAGTTTGATTCATGGTTATTCAGTTTGGACTCCATATTGTTTGGTACCCTCTTTACTTTGTTCTCTGCTTGGTTAATTTTTGAAGCTTGATATAAGGGTTCCAAAATTTTGGAGGGGTTCCAAGTGGAGGCAAGGTGATCCAATTTTACGCTAAAGGATGTTCTAGGGGTTTGGTTATATGTCGATTTTACCCTTATGCCAATTAAAACTTAAACACCCTTAACATTATTCATAACTTTCAAAAACTAAACCAAACAAAAACCCAACCGTAATCCATCGCCGATTCGCAAAATTCTTCGTCGATTAAACTCAACAATTCGAGATGAAGAAGCATACTAAAGGCGTTAAAGGTAGTAGTGATGGCAATCAACCCTGCTCATTTCAACCTAATCAAAAGGTTCAAGAAGAAATCGATAGTGAAAAGCAAAATCAATCACCGCAAAATCCAACAATGGTGTATCTAAGGTATTGAACAAAACCCATGTTATTCTTAGAACTTCTAATTGATTGATTCGCATGTTTGATTGTGTTTTTGGTTTAAAAAAATGGACACAGTTGATGTTACGGTTGGGTTCGTGTGAAAACCCAACCGTAATATATCATGTTCTTCATATTACGGTTGGGTTTTTTTCAATACCCAACCGTAAATCAAAGGGAAGAAGATGAAGAGTTAAGGATATTACGGTTGGGTTTCAAAATTGAACCCAACCGTATATAATTTGCGTTATTTTTAAAAAAAAATATACGGTTGGGTTTTTCTGAAAACCCAACCGTAACAATAGCGCAAACAAAAATTAATCCTTAGAGTATTACGATGCACATCTTTTTTAGAAAAACCCAACCGTAAGAAAAGTGTGCACATCTTTTTAGTGAAAGTTTTATGGTTGGGTTTTTGTTAAAACCTAACCTTAAAATAGTGACAAAATTTTCAACTGGAAATTTACGGTTGACTTTTGAGAAAAACCCAACCGTAAATAATCCTGTGTAGTCAATTTTTTTAGTTGAAGTTGAATTACTTGGAAATTATCTAACTTGTATTGCTTGTGTGTTGTAGGAAGAATAAGAGGAGTAACAATTTAACACCAATTTCTCACACTCCAACCCCTCGCCACGGAAAGCATTTAGGGGTTCAGAAGAGAGGCGTGAGTAAGACCCATAATCCATCTTTTGAGGTAGGGGGTGGTAGTGTTCCTCAAATTGCACAAGAGGAATATAGTGTGCTCCAAGGCTTGGGTGATCTACCAACACCTAGAGGTTCTCTTGTGATTAGAGAACCACCACAAGAGCAACAACACGAGGAAGAAGAGAGGGACATAGAACAACATGTCCCTCAAGGCAAAGGTAAAGAAATTCCCAAAGAAAAGGCAAAGAAAAGGGTTGCCAAAGAAATTCCCAAAGAAAAGACCGAACCTCAACTGTGGCCTAAGAGGAGGAATGAAGGACTTTGGGGTGATGCCCCAGACAAATCTGCAATATTATTTGTTTATCCCCATTCATGGGATGCCAAAGTTGCTGCGACCAAGGTATTAATCTAAACACTTCTCTTATTCTGTTAAATTTTTGTTTGTTAACTTTTGTAAGTAAAACAAATTTGTTTTTATTCTTTGTAGGATCATACACAGGCGATCAAGAAATTGGTTCGCCAAAGGGCTCAACATTGGCCCTTAAATGATGAATGTACGACCGTACAACTTATCATAAATGGTACCGGGTTAGCTCCCGGAATTACCAATTCGATGTGGGAGTATGACAGTGTCGTCTGCGCAGCCTTCAAGAAACGTTATTGGCCTGAAACCGATACGTTTCATCTCCCATTCGGCGAGATGACAATAACGCCAGATGATGTCCAATCAATTCTTGGCCTGGAGGTGGATGGTAAATCAGTGTCTGAGGGTTTTAACAACAACATGTCATGGAGTGATCTTTATGCACTTGTGAAAGATACACTTGGATGAGAGAAGAGCGAAGCCGAATCTGAGTTTAAATTGGTCAGTGGAGATAAACTGGGGATGACAACGAAGAAAGTTCAAGGTATGAGCAAGAAGATATTGCTGCGTTCACTAAGGGAGAAGTTTGGAGGAACCTCAAAGGTTGAAATGGCTGGGGTCGTCATAGATGACACCAGAGCTATTCGAACAGCCAGAGCGTATCTTCTATATATGCTCGACACCATCTTCTTTGCTGACAACTCGGGCAAAAGGGTCAACGTTCACTATCTACAGTGGTTTCAAGGTGATCTCGGGATGACGCATCAGTACTCGTGGGGAACTGCCACCCTGGCTTACCTACTTGCTAACCTTCGAAAATCTTAGAAGTTTAGGGGAACTGAGATTGCCGGGAATACAGGTCTGCTTCAGGCAATCTATTGTTTGAATCAATGTTTAACTTTAATTTATTTTTTTCGTATTATCTTATATTAATATTTATTATCTTCATAGGCATGGGTATATGATCACTTTCTCAGACTGGCTCCTAAAACGAGCCGTGATGGTACTGGACCTACGGAAAGAAATTCATCTTCACCGGGACCCAGGCAAAATATAAAGAAGTACTCATAGCAAAGATGAGAACTGAAATTGATGCTTTCACGGTTGAAGATGTTATTTTTGATCCTCATGTGAAGATTAGCATAGAGGGTGATGGACATGTTGAGGATTTACGTGAATTGTCGGACGTGGCAGGCTACAATGGCCCTTTGTACCATCCGTTTGGGTACGTGATGTGCAACCCCCGCCGAACTCTCCGCCAATATGGATATGTCCAAACAACGGCGACATGCCAAATGTTTAAATTGTGTGTGAATGGGTCGATGATCGAAGGCCCAAACATCGTGCTAAACTACGAGCCAACGCCTTCGGTCGCGGTTTGGAATAACCACAATGATCCGAAATACCAAGTTCAAAGGAATGAGTTAACTCCATCTTCGGGCACAAAAGAGGCTGCAAAAGACTACTTGGATTGGTATCGCCATTTTGGTCATCCAACTATCATCAACAATGGTCCTGAGACTATGCCAAACAACACAGAAGGTGGTTTCTGGAAGAAGGCATATTTCAATTTGGTACGTAAATTATTATTCTTATTAATGTTTTTAAGATTTATTACTAAACACTCATCCAACTTTTATTTTCATATGTGAATAGAAAAAGAAAGCCGTTGCATTGTCGGACTCTATAAATCCATGCCTAAGCACAATTGATGTGAGGACGCCTGACCAACTCCAAGCTTTGATTAGGGAGTTCATCATGAAGCCGAGGATGTGCAACGGACTTTAAAGAGGAGTAGACCCGCTACAAGAGGCGCTACAAGAGATGCGAGTACTACTAGAAGAGAGCCGCAACCATCGGATGAAGAGACACATGATGAAGCTGAGGATACGCAACGTGGTGCTCGTACTCGAGGCGGTCGTGCTGGTGCTCGTACTCGTGTCGGTGCTGCTCATCGTAATCTTATGAGCAAAAAAAACCCTCGTCAAAGTCATTGACCTACCCCTCCTCCTTCTACCTAACTCTATGTCTATGGCTTTTTCTTGTGTGGGTGAATTACTTGTACCTTTAATGTGAAGTTGGATTTGAAGTTTGAATTTAACTTGCACGTGAATTATAAAAATTTAACTTAAAATTTGTGTATTTTATTTCCAGTTATTTGAAGTTGGAAACCATGCAATGGGAAAAGCAAGTCAAAATACCCAAAATATCAGTGTTACGGTTGGGTTTCCAGGCAAAACCCAACCGTAAAACTGGCAAAATGAAAAATGTTGAAGGTTTACGGTTGGGTTTTGTCTGAAGACCCAACCGTAAAACTGGTTGGGTAAAACTGTTGCATGAAAATGTGACAGTTTTACAGTTTGGTCTCTAGCCAAAACCCAATCGTAAAACTGTCACATTTTCATACTACAGTTTTACCGTTGGGTTTTCAGCCAAAACCCAACCGTAAAACTAACACATTAATTTTACGGTTGGGTTTTAACCCAAAACCCAACCGTAAAATCCATTTGAGAAATCTTTTGGGTCGTTTTTGAAGCTTTTTTGGGTTTGCAAATAGAGCCGTTGAAACCTTGTACGACCCATTTTTCAAAATAGAGCCATTACACTTCTGGTTTATAAGTGAAATAGTTGAGTACATATCCGACCCATCCAACACTTGGAAAAGAATTGACCTTTATTTTACAACAATCATCTCCAACAAAACTAGTACTCTAACATAGTGGAATATGGGTCAAACTGGGATTAAAAATCCATATTTTTCTTTGGATGAAGATTTATGTATTTGCCGCAACTATGTATTATGTTTTCCAAAAAGAGGAGAAGAACGAATGCAAAGTGGTGTAACGAGTCCGAGTTATTGGCAAACAATCCATGAAAACTTTTGTTCTGAAACCGGCAACCTTTATAACCGTGATCACGTCAAGTTGATTTGTCGATATAACACTATACACCGATACGTAGAAGAATTTATGGCATTAGTTCGTATTATTGGTCAACTACGACTTAGGGGTGAAACGGAAGATGAGGTGTTACAGAGATCTCTTCAGGAATGGAGGAGATGGAAAATATGACCCTTTTTATACCTACCTCATTATCACATCCTAAAGGACTTTTTGCTCACTCGCAAACCTATTTATTAGTTCTTTTGTAATGCCATTTGGGTTTGTTAGTGGTAATTTCAATTGTATCCCGTTACTTTAATGATTTCATGGGTTGTATGTGGTCAAAGTAATGATGTTTACATAAATTTTGTGTTTTGAACCCAATTTTGAGTGAATTGAAATTCCAAAAAAAGTTTAACAAGAAAATTTACGGTTGGGTTTTGAGTCCAAACCCAACCGTAAAACTGGGATTTTTTTTTTATCCAGTTTTACGGTTGGGTTTTGACTGAAAACCCAACCGTAAACCTGGGTGAATTTTGTAGTGACATGTTTACATATGATATTACAAATTTTTCATTTCCAAAAAACTATATTCATATTATGATTCCTCCAACATACATATGATATTGTTACTACCAATGTTACATTTAGTGAATATTACTATATTATCATTCCGACTCCGAGTTAGAAACAAATGATATGAATTAAAAGGTCGGGGGGGGGGGGGGGTTTAATGCATTCCAGAGTTCGAAATTTTGCTCGAACCGGTGACAACAACACTTGACGATGTCACCGTCGTATCCATCCTGTAACGGGGGTAATGGGCTTCTTTCTTTCAACTTGAGACCGACAAAATGGCAGTTCTGCACCAGCCCAATCACACATCTTCTATTAGCCAATTGTTCGACAAATGTTGATCTTGTTAATGCAAATGTAAAACAATATCCATTTGAGATATAATGGATGACGCAATTGAAAGCGTTGGAGAGGATTTGGCCACATATTGGCATGCTCATCCAATACTCGCTAGTACAATTCTTGTTGCCTATTAAACGCCTTTCGAACGCAATGAACTCCTTGTTTAACAACGACTCTTCATCTCTATATGCACACATCAATGGCTTGTATAAATCCGGGTAAGAGAGTAGTTCAACCGCTGACTTATGCCTTACATAAGTTACTTCGTCCATACCCAACCCTGCTGCTCCGCTAAATGGTCCAACTTGTTCGATGAATACATGGTATCCACAATTACCATCACCGACAACGTCGTCGGTGGCCTTTATGTATGGACGAAAAAAAGCCAGAAACGATGACATATAATTTTCAAAAATAATGTGCTCGGTTCGGACGATTTTTCCATTCTCAATTCTTGAAAAGTTAGATGGAAATTGCATCAATCCTCTTGCAATCAGGATCGTATTTGGCTCTTCAACCACTAATGTATTTCCTTTAAATTTTTCTTTTCTTCTTGCTAATTCTTTCATAATAACTCTTTTTTTTCTTCTTGATAATTCCTTCATACTTACTCTTCTTGAGTTTGGGTGAGCAGGAACTTTTCCCTTGGCACCAACTTCAATTGTTGAACTTTCTTGAGTGGTAACCGCGAGACCTTTTCCTTTTATATCTACTAGACTTGGTCCCCCTTGTTCCGTTTGACTTCTTTTTCGTTGAGCATCATCCTCCTTCTCATCCTCTGCTTCATATTCCTTTTGCAAATGCTCAAATGCAGAAGGGTTTCTTTTCTTTGATTTGTCATGCAATTCCCTAGCTTTTTTGCGTCCCACGGCCGTCGATTATTTGGTAGAAGGCCTACCCTTTCTTATCCCTCTAATTGGTTCCTTGACAGCGTACCTTGTGTGCGGAAACACGAAGTAACTCAACTTAGTCAACCAAATTTGCCTTTGCGCCTGATTTAATGTTTCGTATTTCATGGCCAGAGCCTTTCCAACGTGGGTGTCGGCAAACGATGCACCAAAATCTTGCTCGACGATGGGTTCATCGAAAGACAATTGTTTCCAAAACGGATCAATATCTTGAATTGGGATCACGACGTCTTCTTCGTACTTGGGCATCATATGCCGGCAGGGAAGTCCCAAACTTGACATTGTAGGACAAACACACTCTTGTTCTCCGTGTAAGTTGCCCAATCTATAGTGCTTTACTTTGTATATTATCTTCTCAATCGCACAATACGACACCTTATAAGAAATATTTTGGAGCAACGGTTCGTCTTTATAGATGACTTGTTTTCTAGAAAGGCTTTTTTCAAAAGATTCCTTAACTCTATCAAGGTCACGGAGAAAATAATCGTGCATCGCTTCGAAGACCGTAACAAACCCACCATCACAATTATGAAGCTTCTTCTTCATTCAGTTGTGAGATGACTCCACGGTACTTGTAGCTTGGTTGTCAAAGTGCCTATATTGGTTTGTGAACGCCGCTAAAAACTTCTCTTTGTGCGGATTCAACCAATGGTCCATCAAATACTTCACAACTCTTGGATAATTACTCCAATGCAAGCATAACATACGAACATTTTCTTCATAATCTTCTTTGGTGATAGACCATGTCAAAGCGTTCCATTCACTTTGGAAACTAGCCCATTTTAGTTCCGCCAACTTGTCATCCTCTTCTAATTTTTCTTTGGCCTTTTCTTGTTGAGGTACCGGTAATTTCTTAATTCTCTCCATCTCGCTTTTCTTTGTTGGTCGAATAATCGGTTTGCACTTGGTTTGAATATTGTTCCACAAGTGGAACGTGCAAAGAAGATTATGAGCATCCGGGAATACCCTTGCTATGGCATTCATCAGGGATTGTTCTTTGTCGGTGATAATCACCTTAAGGGTATATCCTTCAACGTGGAATAATTTAACTTGTTCCAATGCCCACACATAGCTTTCTTCGAGCTCGTCTCTCAAGAAACAAAAGGCAACACTAAACGGGGAATTGGTAGAAGTTTGGACGGCAAAATTCAAGACCGGGAGCTCATACTTGTTAGTTTTGTACGTGCAATCCATTAGAAGCACTTGATGGGAGCACCGTGCTAACTTCATAAACTCGGGATGAGCCAATATAATATGCTTTATTTCTTTATTCTCATCTACTTCATGGAATATGGTGTAGTTGAGCTTCTCCCCCAAGTACAAAAGTTGTTGGATTTGGTCCCTTTCTTGTCATTTCTCACTCTTCAACTTGGCTTTGGCGTTGTATATTGTCTCCAACGTAGAGACATTCTTTGAGTTTATTTTCTTCAAGTGCCCGAGGATATCAATGGGTTTCACTCGCATAATGATTGCTATCATATCTTGGAACAAAGTTTCTATCTTGAGTTTCGCCGTTATGATTAATTGTTTAAGTGTTTAAGTGTTTAAGTGTTTAAGTGTAATCATCTAATGATCTACTGTATTTCGTTTCCTTTGGTTCTTTCTTTAATGTTAAAAATAAGGTTTTTAACAACTCTGGTATTTGATAAGAAAATGAACTAATTTTATCTTAAAAAACTCCTTCTTACGGTTGGATTTGATGACTCAGCCCAACCGTAACTACAATTCCTACTAAAAAAACTCAATTTTACGGTTGGGTTCGATTACTAAACCCAACCGTAAAATAATTTGCACTAACACCACAACTTGTTTACGGTTGGGTTTCAAGGCAAAATCCAACCGTAACTATATGATGAAATATGCACTAAAACTAACACTAGAACTTACGGTTAGGTTCTAAGCCGGACCCAACCGTAAATTCTACTGGATAACTCAAAATTGGATTCTCTAAGCCGGAACCCAACCGTAAAACTGTCAGAATTTGTGTCTCCTTAAAGTAGACAATTCCAACGGATTTTTTATTTGAAAATCTAGCCGTTGGGTATTTTTTCACTATAAAAGGAAACTTTTCCTTGTCACTTTCTCATTATTCTCCATCCCTTTCATTGTCATGCTAATTCTAGACTTTCCAACTCATTCACACCATACCCTTTGAATCACTAAAAATGGTAACTACATACACGAATGATGAAGATGTTGCAATTGTTCGAGCGTGGCATACGATGGTAGAGCATGCTTACGATAGAGCATTCAAAAACGACAATGACAACGTCGTTTCACAAGAAGATTGGCATGAGGATCAAGATACTAATCCTTGGTGGAAGAGTGTGTTTCGAATGTTTGCGGCATTAGAGGGGAACGAAAATCATACGACGTGGAGAGCCATCAAGAGACGGTTTGAGGCGTTGTATCAACAAATGAACAACTTAAAACTGGAAATGCAAATGACATTCGAAGCACGTCCCGACGAGAACGGTGTGGCAAGAGTAAGTTTGTCGATTAATAAATCGTTCATTAAAAAGAGATTTCAAAAATTTAAACTTATAATTGATTTGTTTTTTTCAGCATCTGTTGGCTATGGAGCAATATATAATCAAACATGGGGAGGAGTTCAAGCATACAGATTGCTATCGTATTATGGAAACAAGTCGGGTGCTTGATTATCGCCATTATCTTTAAGTGTTTAAGTGTAATCATCCAATGATCTATTGTATTTCGTTTCCTTTGTTTTTTCCTTTAATGTACTACTTTAAATCTATTACAATAGAATGAATAAGTTAAAAATGTGTGTTTTAAACCCAATTTGGAGTGTATTGAAAATAAATAAAAAAAAATTAACAGGAGCATTTACGGTTGGGTTTGGACTCAAACTCAACCGTAAATCATGCTGAAATGCTTAGTGAAAGTTTTACGGTTGGGTCCGATTACTAAACCCAACATTAATATAATTTGCACTAACACCATAACTTGTTTACGGTTGGGTTTCAAGGCAAAACCCAACGTAACTATATGATGAAATTTACGTTAAAACTAACACTAGAACTTACGGTTGGGTTCTAAGCCGGAATCCAACCGTAAATTCTACTGGATAACTTAAAATTGGATTCTCTAATTTGTGTGTTTTTCGGTTTTTCTTTGTTTGAATGACCCAATTTACCTTCAATCTAGTTAAAATGATTGAATAAGTTCAAAATTTTGATTTCGAAACCCAAATTTAACCTTAAAACTCAATGCTCCAAGGGATGGATTACGGTTGGGTTTTATGGGAAAACCCAACCGTAAGTGCAAGTTGAAATTGTAAACTTAATTTGGATTTTACGGTTGGGTTTAAGCCAAAACCCAACCGTACATAATCCCCTAGAAAGGAGAATTTTTTTGGGATTTTACGGTTGGGTTCGAGCCTCAAACCCAACCGTAAATTTGGGAAAAAGATGGTGTTCATCATTGTTCTTTGATTTACGGTTGGTTTTTGTTGAAAACCCAACCGTAAATCTGGGCAAAAATGGTGTTCATCGGTGTTCTTCGTGTTACGGTTGGGTTCGACATGAAACAAAAAATCAATCTTTCAAATCGTGATTTCATCAAATTTGAGCCATAAAAAGACCAAGAGTTTAAGCTAGAGGTATTCTCAATGCTACTATGGTTGATTGAATCAAAATCTAGGATTTAAAAAAACGACAAAATTTTCTTAAATTTCATCTAGTTTTTCTTCCCACCAAAAACAAATTCAATTTTTTTTTTCAAATCATTTGATTAAGTAAAAGATTATGTTTAATTAATCATGATTAGCTTAATTTATTAATTAATTAATGTAATTAAGATTAACTAATCAGGGGTGTTTTAGGTATTGTGAAAATATTATGGATAAGGGGTTTTTGAGTTTTACTTCAAAAAATGTCTCTATTTCGTCTTATTAGAGGAGCCCCTCCAGGATTTTGGAGCCCCTATATCAGCCTTCTAATTTTTAGTATTTTTTTCCGTTTGTAAATACTTATGTGCATCTTATTTAATTTCTGGCTTTTTAGATCTCAGTCTATGTTGACAGTAGTAATGTGCGTAAACCTGTATCGAGGAATTTGGAGCGACTAATAATAAAAAAAAGGACACTAAGAAGTAATATCAGCATACCCCTTATCCATATATTTTTTTAATGGCTAATATGTCATTGTTTAATTAGTGTTAATGTTGATTAATTAGTAAGTTAATGTTGATTATAGTTAGTGTTAGAAAATTATTTGAGTTATAGTTTTAGAAAAAAAATAGAGAGTGTGTTAAAGAAGAACAAGAAGAAGAAGTTTGGGAAAACTAGGTTTTATCTAAAATCAATAACAAACATGGATGAGTATGAGGAAAAAAGTAAGAAACATCATGAAGAACATAATACTGAAGGTTCAATGACGTTTAGAGATGACAATTTGGGATATTTGTTGGATGATCCAAATTTTGGTGTGGAAGAAACCCTAGAGGACGATTTAACGAGAGAAAACGATGAATCACATCAAAATGAAGATAATAATGCATCAAACAATCAGGTATTGTGTTAAGAAGCTCGAAAACCCACTTTATATGCGTTTGTATGTGATCGTTAACAAAAAAAGTTATTTTTACATGCATTTAATGTCATGGATGTCCCAAAATCGGTAGATAATGGAGTATCATGTCTACCGATTACGCTGTACTGAGCCAAAATTAGGGTATAATCGGTAGTATCGTGAAGAATGATTGCTACCGATTAATCAAAATCACCAAATCGAATTTTGTTCAAATTTTGTTTTCATAATCGGTAGTTTAGGAATACTTATTATCTACAAGATTATAGTTGTTGCCCCAAAAATGAATTTCTCCAAACTTACAAAAATTCTAATTCTTCATCTTTCACCATCGGTAGTGAGTGAATATTTTTATCAGTCGATTTAGAATCGGTAGTTTGTAAAATCACATATCTACCGATTGTGGTTGTAGCTAGAATTGAATTAAACTTAAAAAATTTGCACTTTGTAATCGTTAGTTTAAAGATCAAATGTATCTACCGATTCCATTGTAATCGGTTGTTGTTTAACAAATTAAACCTCCGATTATACTTGTTTTTGTATACATAATTTGTCTTGATTTCTTTCTATAATCGATAGTACGGGAACATAATTAACTACAGATTGGGGTTAATCGGTAGTACGGGGATATAATTAACTACCGATTGTCGTTAATCGGTAGTACATGAACATAATTATCTACCGATTGTTGTTGTCTAACTCATTGTTTTTTTATGTAGATTGTTGAATCAGTTAATCATGTTTTATATGAGGGTCCTGATACTTTCCTATACTATGCAAATGATTTGGTATGCTACTATCCACTCTTGTCTTGTTCTAAGAATGTATGTTACATGGTTAGGCTTGTGATATTTGTTTTGTTATATGCACATTAAGATATTTTAAAGTAAGACGGAGGCAAATGAATGACTTATCAACAAAACAAAAGAGAAGATATGCGTTGTAGTTCAGAACAATTGCGTGAGGATTGATCAATTTGAAATGATTTGTGAGAGAGGTGGCGAGTGAAAGAGTCACGTGGGAAAGGATCGTAAATACGTAAAGAAGACTGAGAGGAAATACCGAGGTAATTCAAAGAAGATTGGATACCCACTTAACATTATCTTCAGTCAGCCCGACGGTAAGGAAGGTAAAGTATGAAAAATGTATAGAGTTGTTAATGGTCGTCACAACCACGAAGATCCGAAAAGTCTTGTTGGGAATGTAAAGGTTGCCAAGTTAAAACCAAAGGAAATGAAAACGATGAAGTCTATGAGGAACGTAATTAAAGCGAGTGCAATCCTATCTAAGATAAATGCGGACGAACCCAACAACTTGTCTTCGTTGTCTACAATTAAGTCGGCGCTAGCAACGATCAAAAGGACGAAATGGGATGGTCGAATGGTTATGCAACAATCAGAATGGTTAGCCGAGAAACACAATTACACGTTGAGAAAAGAAGAAAGGGATGGTAAAGGGATTCGTGTTTTCTTGGAACATACGAAGATGATCTAGTTGGCTCAATGCTTTCATCAAATTTTGTTGATAGATGCTACTTACAAGACAAACAAGTACAACATGCCGTTGTTGAACATTGCTTGCCACACTTCGGACAAATGCATATTTACGGTGGCGTGAGGTTTAATGGATGCTGAGAACGATGTGAGTTTCATTTGGATGTTGCAAACATTAAGGTCGATTTATAATGACGAGCATTTTCCAAGGGTGATTGTAACGGATAACGATCAAGCCTTGATGAATGCAATAAAGGTAGCCCATAATTTGCTTTGTACGTGACACATTCAATGCAACATCAAATCCAATTG
>JAJJMC010013954.1:923770-939539 GCA_023531435.1 Papaver californicum | reverse complement strand
CAAACCAAAGGTTTCTCATTCACATAGAAGTGAAAAATGGATTTTTTATTTCCACACACAATATAGGCTAGTGACCCTTTGGTCCCATCAAGATAATTTTTGTAATAATTTTTTTTTTCTTTTTTTTTTTTGTAAATAAGCAATAAATTCATTTTAAATTCTAAAGATATGCATCTTTGTCATTTGAATGTATACACTAACGCACGCTTCAGGAGAGGAAATGGAAGCTAACCAAGTAAACCCACTGCAAATAGCATTGAAAAGAAGAACCGTTTGCGCTAAAGAGATCCATTTACCTTATAAACAAGCTGTTCGTGAAGGTAATCGATGGGGAACACCGCATTTTGTTGTACTCGTGCAACCTACCCATGTACTTGCAGGCACCTGCTTCATGGTAATTTTTTCCTTCTTAATCATTATGGGACTTGAGTCAGACATTTATTAGTGTTTTATATCTAACATGTAAAGATGCAATTGCAGGCAATTCCTATTAAATCAGCAAGGACGTATCTACCTTGTGAAAGTAAAAACATATCCCTCAAGGTGAATGATAAAACATGGCAAGCTAATTTTACAGTTTATGGTAAAGGGAGGAGTTCAGGATTCCGTGGTTTGGGTTGGGAAAAATTTGTATGCGACAACAAATTGAAAGTAGGAAATGCATGTTTGTTTGAGATTACTTCTGCTTCTTCTGCATCTTTGTCAAGAACTCCAAGGAACTCCTTTACCTTTCGTGTCAGCATCTTTCGAAATGTGATTTAGCCGTAGAAGGTGACAACAAGTCCAATGACTAACAGATCAGGAAGATCACGTAGAAAGTCACGCCGAAAAGAGACCATTGAATCAGACGAGTTCTTATGTGTTTCCAGAGTATAGTTTATATTCAGATGGTATTTATATTGTTCTGTTAGTTCTGTTTGAACTTGGCTTAACTATTTATGGAAAGAGTTATGAAAAGTCAGTGACAATTACAATCTCAGGTGAAATATGATAAGCAAACATTACAATCTCCCTGTCCAAGTTCCTTACAACATGCACCTAACTTGGTACTATAGACTTGTATCATGGTCACTCGCTGCTATTTCCAAGGAAAGAGTAAATCAAATTTCTTAAGTTCATCAAAATATGCATAAATACCATCTTGCCGTACGGAATACGTGCATTGCGTGCGACAATTATGCCAGTCTCTCTTGAGTTTATATACTTCGTAGCTACCTTGATTCGTCTTCCCGGTTGAATCTTCCCACCACATAAAACACCAAAACATTTTTGTACGCATAAAGTTCTGGTGAAACTTCCAAGAGAATGCTTCACCGTACGACGAGTTTATGTTCACCTAAATCGCCATCCTTTGATTTGCAATGAATTGTAAGGACCGTCTTATCATCAGATATATCGTTTCGTACTGAGGCATGAATCGCTTTCCAAAAGCCACTATATGCCGAACCCTCAAAAACTAGTAATGCCAAGATCACTAAACCAACAACAGCATAGGTGATGCTACTACTAATTCTACTCTTGAAATCATTCATTAGTGTCATTGTTTTTAATCTTTGCTATTTCTCATTCTCTGTAATCTCTAATTTCCCTAGTTTTTTCTCTATAGACGATTTATAGTTGTACATACAAATAGGATATTCTGATTATTCTGCATTCGGTTAGAGCTTTGGAGGATTATTCCTGTTATATTCTCCTACTTGAATGCACTCTGCAAGATGTAATGCACTCTCTGCCATATTCTGACAGTTGCTATGAGCATTACATATTTGCATGCACATAGTTCAGGGAGGAGTATGGGATTTTGTGGTTCTAAATGGGAAGATTTTGGTCAGGGTCGGGTGCTTAGTGATTCCCAGATTTCGTTTTTTTTTTTCTTGCAAATTGGAATAAAATTAAAATACTAACTTAGGGTGTTAGACAAACCACCTACAATCGGAGTAGAGCCATCTAACGTGGAAAAATAGGTTTTCTAGACATTAGATTTATCTACTACTAAAACTTGTTCAATACATTGGGTGGGCTTACTTCCCATTTAATAATACAAAATAAAAGTTTAGTTTTTTTTGCTAGAATGTCCGCTGAATGGTTAGTAGTTCTTGGGACAAATTTAAAACCATAAAAGTTTTGACAAAGGCCAATCAATTTTGTGGCGTCCTCCAAGATTGATTGAGTTTGCTATAAAATCATAACTTTTTTCCCATTCAGATAATCAAAAATTGTTTGCAGTCTTCCTCTATACTGAAGTTGGATATGTTTTCCTCCACTGCCCATTGAGCTGCCTGCCAAACTCCTACTGCCTCTGCATCTTCTGGTTCATCTGATGTGGATGGTTTTGATCTTCCTTTTCTAAATGTACCTGCATCATCTCTAAGAACTAATGCAAAACCTGCAGGATTATCTTTTGATGTCCAAGCTGCATCGACATTGATTTTCAACTGATCTTTTTTCAGGGAAATTTCAATCTATTCTTTGGTTTTGAATGTTTTGTTTGGTTTTCCTGAATTTACTGTTGTTACCTTTGTCCCAGAAAAGAATGTGTCTTTGAATTACTTATGTTGTCTGAGAAGATGTACTTTGTTTTCCTTGAAACACTCTGTTACATTTTTCTTTCCAAATAAACCATATTTTGGTCATTGTTAATTCTATGGAAATAATGCTAGGGTTTTCTAACCAAGAAGAACAAATTTCTAGGAAAGAAGTGGAGATATCAAAATGGGTCTGGATAGGGTTAGGAGAAGAAGCCCAAATGGCATGTGCATAATTACAATGAAAGAACAAATGCTCTAATGTCTCATCCTCCTCACAACCAAAGGAACATTTAGGAGAGACATCAATTTTAACACTGAAAAGTTTGAAGTTAGTAGAAACAACGTTGTGTAAGCATTTCCGAATGAAAATTTTGATTCTTTGAGAAACTTCAAGTCTCCAGAACTTATCAGGAAGATTTAGATTGTTAGAGTTGATACCTCTTTCATTTAGTTTTGTGTACATGGATTTTACTGCGAACACCCCATCCTTTGTCAAAAGCCATCGAGATTTATCAGTGTTAGTACAACAGGTATTTGTTGAGAGATTCTTATTTTACAAAAAATTTAAGCAATGAGAGAGGGGAATAAGGAGAATCTCATAGAAATTTTCCACTTTTTTTTAACTGATGCATATCGTTTGCACACAAATTAATTAAGATATTTCCCACTAATACTAAAAAGCAATATAGCGGTAGCAAGGATCGTTCCCACGAGGAACTGTGAATTGTTATTTGTCTTTGACTTCTTATGTAACCAAAGGGAGATTGTAATGAATTAAACTAAGTAAGCTAACAAAATAAAGACGAAATAAATAAAGATTGATATTAAGGTGAGAAAATACTGGTTAGAGGGTTCATCTTCCATCACCAATCATGTTATGCAATCGATTAAAATCAACATCCACTTTCTCTTCATACCAATAGCCCTAGAGCAACCCATCGAAAGCATACTTCGGTAAATAACTTATGTCATCACATACCATAACGATGAATATGTGAATACTACTCAGCGGACAACCTAACACAACGTGCTATCAAGTTTAATCCTCCAAGAGTGTTAGGTTCTTTGAATTAGGCTAATCGATGAAATAGAAATACTACGAGTAATCCATTTAACACTGGTCAAGCTTCTACATGCAATCACATGAAGGTTTTGAATACAATCGGTAATCACATTATGCTACTTGCAACCGGGTCTATCGACTATTCCGCATCTCCAAACCCTAGTTTACCTTTAGGTATGAATATGTGTTCACTTAGTATGCATCCTCAATATACACACCTCCAATCATACATGGCGATATTAAAAGTAGAACATGAACGATAAAAAAAGATCTTGAATATCAACAATAATCAGCCAGATTGATTCACATGTTTAGGACTTCCAACTATATCCCCAACCAGTAGAAAAAGTTACCTACTCATGGATTTACTAAAACCCATGGAAAATATACAAAGAAGAAGAATAAGTTTCCCCCTAAGGAGAAAATCCCTAGGTTTTTGATGTAAAAGATGTGATATGAAAGGTAGAAGATAAGAGATTACTTAAGAGATATCTTGTTTGAGCCTTGGATGTCTTCTTTTATAGCCTTCAATGCTTAGCCCTCAAGTATCCTCTCTTTCTAGGGTTTAGAATTCCATTGGGACTAGGTTGTATCAATTTAGAAGTCAAAAACACGTCAAAACAGACCCCATAAGTTTGCCACAGTCGGTATAGCCGATTTCCATGACATATACCGACTCTAGGACTAAAATAGCTCAAATTCTCTGTCTCAAAACTTGCTACAATCGGCATTGTCGATTTCCTATAAGCAATTCCGATTATTAGAGTCAAAGATACAAGTTTTCTGCCCGAAATCGTGTTACAATCGGTATTGCTTGAGTTCCTATAAGCAATGCCGATTATTGAGTTGTAGATCACTTTTCTTCGTCTCGACTGTTTTATCCATAACTTCTTCGTCCGAACTCGAAATGACCTCATTATTTTTGCATTCATTTCGTATTCTCGTTCTCTTCAAAATGGTATTAGGAAATCCTGGATTTGAATGAGTTGAATTTCATCTTTGGCTCCTCTTCACTTGTAGAACTCAATTTCCTTGTTCATTTCATGTTATAATGAACTTTTTTCTTCTTCTTTGGTTGAATATACTTCAAAACTCCTAAGAAACTTATAAAGAAATAAAATCAAAGTATAATGATATGAAAACTAAAAATAAAGCAATGAATTAGAACATCCAACTAATGCAAATAATGCACCTATCAAATTTCCCCACACTTGCCTTTTGCTAGTCCTCGATCAAACTACCTAACTGAACTAAATTAAAATACAAAAACTCCCTTTCGTTGAGGATATGGTCTATTTATCATGTGTAATAAGCCTTTAAACCCCTAGGTATCCCTAGTGAACAAGGTATAGTCTCGTGAGGGTTTAGAAGAGGTATACCCACAAAACCTACTCCAACTTCAAAATTACTAGCATCCAAAGAGCTATGAGGACATAAAGTTTCTGCACACTAATAATAAGAAGTTAGAAATGCCAAAGAACATTATTCTCATGCTTAACTCTTGAGTTAGGAGAAAACCACCATATGAAAGAATCCAGCCTCGAGAGCGATCGAATAAGCATTCCGCCTCGACTTCTGCCTCAGCAATGGGGTTTTATGAACTTGTAATCAAAAGACGCACTTTAAGGTTCTCATATGCGCAGGTAGGAATGAAGATATAAATCCTGCACACGTTGAATGGTGGAAAGGAAAAGTAACCTTCCGAATCATATTTTGTTATCCACTAGAAACGTGGGATGAAAAGAACTCTTTTTTTTCTGATGATCTCTAAGAAAGGAAATCAACCACTATGCGAGGATGGGAACGCCTACTTACCTTTTCATCCAGTTCAAAATCAGCACCACTCTCACAGTAAATAGAAACGTCATTGTCTTCGGTCTTCAACTGTTGATGATAAACTTCTTAAATTCGTAGAACTTAGACAACTTGTAACTCTTTTTCTCAAATTCTTGTTGCTTGAAACTTCTCTATAGATTTCTTGTTTCCCATGGTCTTGACTAATGAAATAACTCACTAACTATGAAATTAAAATGCATATTTCTTTTTTTTTTTTTTTGACAAAAAGATAACAACTACAAGAATAATTAAACTGAAATTAACATGGCCATGGGGAAAGGACTTAAGCACCTGATTCTTCACAACTTGTATTGCCTTGGTATCGTATAAACTTCAAAAACTTACATCTTTTTCTTTTCTTTCGTTTCCTCTGTGTCTTGTCTTCACTTTTATAGAATTTTGCACTTCTTTTTGTTGCTTGCATACCTTGACTGTATTCAACTTTCTTCATAAAAAGACTACAATATAGAGTTAACAATTATGATGACACCCTCATGATTGGTGGAATTAGCACTCAAGAGATCAGAAAAGTGTTGAAGGGGTGCGAGGTTGGGTAGCTCATCATTCTACCCGGAATTTGCACAAATGGCACACACTCTAAAGGATAATTTTTTAGACAACTACAAAGAATTGAAGGTCTGGTGCCTCGCTTGATATGATAATAGGTAGTCTCATCTAATGATTGACTAGCTCCCTAATACTGTATTCTCTACCGGAGGTTTAAGTCCTTTCAACAACTAAGAAACCCGAATATAGTTCTCTAATACTTCTAAGTTCATTTATTTCGGTAAGAATGTCGTATGTAAACTTAGCTAGAAGTATACTAAGTGACTCTAAAATCTCTAAAATTTGGAGGTTTTCATGCTAATATGTACAAAAAAAAAATTAAAAATTCTACCTACAAAAGTGAATACTAAAAATCTATATGCTTAATCACTCCCCCACACTTAAACTTTACATTGTCCTCAATGTAAATTGACTCGTCTAATGTAAAATCAAGGTGGGTTATTCCTAGTATGATATGAAAATTACAAAAATAAAATAAATTTGATAAAAATACGAAACTTTCCTCTCATTCAGCGTTTAGTTTAACGTCATCAGCCTGACCTTCTGGTTATTGGCCGTATACCAACAATCTGAAAAATTGGGGATCCGCCCAGATAAAAATCTGGGGTTCTAATAATATCTTCATACGAATTTCAGAATATGATAATACTAGTGAAACCATTATCAGATGAAAATTACCCCCACACTTAGTCGTTTCTACACTTGGAAGTGTATTTAAAACATAAAATTTGGGAACCTTAATGGGTTCAACTTGGGTAACTTGCACATTGTTAGAATCAAGCATCTCTAATGATGGATAGTTAGAAGTAAAATAATCCGTTAAAACTTTGGAAGCACACAACTCCAATTCTAAACGAGGTATTTTCTTAAAAGTTAGGTTAATAACTTTTTGAGAAACTACTTCGATTAGAGGGAGAGGATCATTAGAAATAGAATTACGCAAAGGATTAGATAAACCTTCCACTATCTCATGTATTACGGGATCCTCATTTTTCTTAAAGAACTCCAATGAATTATTTAATCTTGTGTATCGTGGTCCTCTATCAAACTTTTTAACCAATGTTCGTCAGTTTCTGTCTCAACCAAAATCTCGGCATCAACATCATCATTATGTTCCTTGGAAATCTCAATTGGGTCTTCCACGATATGTCTCAATCTAGCCTCATTCTAAAATATTTCTTCATCTTCGATATCATACTCTTCATCAGAATCTTCATCGACTTCATATCCTCCATTAGCAAAATGTCGTTTGAATTCCATACGTATGGTACTACTAATTTCTTGGAGAATTTCTTCTGGTGCTATGTTATCTTCCAGTTGATATATTTTTTTCGAGAGTTTTTTTATGTTTACACGTTTTCCACCATTACTTACAATAGAATCACTACACCACGACTCCTCTCGTTGAATGGGCGAATGATCATAAATACGATCATGAGTCGGGTAAGGTATATTGTTATAAAATTCGGTTGGTGTAACGTTCTCTCAATTAAGTGTTGGATCAAGCCGGTTTAGTCTCTGTTGCATGTCCTTAATTTAATTAATCTAAAATTTGCATACAACTTGAGTGGATCCAATTAGAAGTATAACTGTCCCAACTTCTTTGTGGTTGTTGACCTACATACCCACCATAAGGTTGTTGGTATGTAAGAAAATAACCAAAACATTCCATAGGGCATTGATCAAAACCAATGGATTGATTCTGATTGTATCCCATAGTCGGTTGAAAGTTATTGAAAGATTGAGAATTATAACTAAAATGATTACCACCATAATATGCCTGACCTCGTGCATCATACATGTTATTTCCATAAGGAAACATGATGATACACAAAAAGTATGGAAAAAAAATATAACTAAAAATATAAAAATAAAAATAAAAATGATATATACAACCTATTTTCAAAATCTACCTCCCGTTTTTGACGGTTGACGAAATTCCACTGACGAGTTGTTTCCACTACGAAAACCTGAAAAATACTAAAAGAAAAACATAAAATAGGAAAAAAAAGAAATATCAAACAAAAAAAATTGCTAACTGCTCCCCGGCAGCGGCGCCAAAATTTGATGTGTGTCGTTTGCGCACAAATTAATTAAGATATTTCCCACTAATACTAACAAGCAATATAACGATAGTAAGGGTCGTCCCCACAAGGAGCTGTGAATTGTTATTTATCTTTCACTTCGTATTAACCAATAGAAGATTGTAATGAATTAAACTAAGTAAGCTATCAAAATAAAAACGAAATAAATAAAGATTGAGATTAAGGTGAGAAATACTGGTTAGATGGTTCATCTTCCATCACCAATCATGCTACGCAATCGATTAGAATAAACATCCACTTTATTTTCATACCAATAGTCCTAAAGCAACTCATCTAGAGCATACCCCAGTAAATTCCTTATGTCATCACACACCATAACGATGAATATGTGCATACTACTAAGCGAACAACCTAACACAACGTGCTATCAAGTTTAATCCTCCAAGAGCATTAGGTTATTTGAATTAGGATAATCTATGCAATAGAGATACTATGAGTAATCTATTTAACACTGGTCAAGCTTCTACATGCAATCACACGAAGGTTTTGAATACAATCGTTAATCACATTATGCTACTTGCAACCGGGTCTATCGACTATTCTGCATCTCCAAACCCTAGTTTAGATTTAGATATGAATATGGGTTCACTTAATATGCATCCTCAATAAACACACCTCCAATCATAAATGACGATATTAAAAGTAGAACATGAACGATAAAAAAAGATATTGAATATCAACAATAATCAGTCAGATTGATTCACATGTTTAGGACTTCCAACTACATCCCCAACCAATAAAAGAAAGTTATCATGGATTTACTAAAACCCATGGAAAATATACAAAAACCCATGGAAAACCCTAGGTTTTTGATATAAAAGATGTGATATGAAAGGTAGAAGATAAGAGATTACTTAAGAGATATCTTGTTTGAGCCTTGGATGTCTTCTTTTATATCCCTCAAGTATCCTCTCTTTCCAGGGTTTAGAATTCCATTGGGACTAGGTTGTATCAATTTAGAAGTCAAAAACACATCAAAACAGACCCCATAAGTTTGCCACAGTCGGCATAGCCGATTTCCATGACATATACCGACTCTAGGAATAAAATAACTCAAATTCTCTGTCCCAAAACTTGCTACAATCGGCATTGTTGATTTCCTATAAGCAATGCCGATTATTAGAGTCAAAGATACAAGTTTTCTGCCATCGTGTTACAATCGGTATTGCTTGAGTTCCTATAAGCAATGCCAATTCTTGAGTTGTAGATCACTTTTCTTCGTCTCGACTGTTTTATCCATAACTTCTTCATTCCGAAATCGAAATGACCTCATACAATCGGAGGAAGCCTTTTTCCAATAGTAAAGTGGTAATTCTTATTTTTATTTATTTTTTGCAATTTTTTTACTATTATTTGCGTTTAATTAAACTTGGAAAAAAAATATTTTTATCAAGTAGTTGTGTTTTCTTTTGATGGGTCATGATGAGTTTAGAGCTTTTGATGTCTCATACTTTCGATTTACAAGTATTGTTTTGAAAATCTAACTTTGGCAATATTTTGAATAAATTGAATATATGAGTTGCAAGATTTTTATCACTTGAAAAATTGGCTAATGGTGGAATCCTTAGTCTCAGTCCTTCCTATAATTTGAAATCAATTTTACTTTAATCTTCTTTATTTCTAGTTTTAAAAATCAAATCTTTACAAGTCTGAGTATCGAATCTTTTACCACTATTTAAAAACTACATCAGATGGGAGGTTAATGTAATTGGTATAGATATGAATGACAGGATAAGAGGCCACTTTCACAAGAAACCTATCAATCAAAGGCTTTTAAATATTCACCCACAACAACACCTTTGGAATGAAATCAGAGCTAGATGATTCACTACAAGTACATATTCTTGATACTCTTCCAAGCTTACCAGCTATTAAGCCTAATATTTCTTAACCCCTGTGTTCATGCTCGTCATTAGAATGGAGGCCCAAAGAGGAGTTTCTTTGACATAATCAGTTGAGATTTACATTCCAAGATATGCTCTTGTAGCATCAAAAATATTTTAATAAGGGTACCAAGGTCCATTAGAGGTAACCCAGACAAAATCCTCATAAGAAAGAAAGGAGATAATAAAAAGATTTGGATCCACTTATCTAATTTGGAAGGAGACATTAGGACCCCAAAGATAAGAAATTGCTCCCCTGATCTCCTAAGGTTTGAACACAGCAATAGAAAAAACTCTTGCTAAAATGTTATGGCTTTTAATACCAAAATCTCTGATAAATTCAAGAGGAGTAGGAAGAAATCTTACATGCATATGATTTACGAAGCGTTGTGCTAAAGATAATCCACTAAGATGTTTGTATAGATTATCTTCATCAGATACCGAATCCTAAATGAATATGCGACAGAAGAGACTTAGAGACAAAAACAAAGAGAATAGAATGAGATGAATTAATGATCTTTAGAATGCACAAAACTAATTTAAAAGATAAATTTAAACCGAAAGCACAAGGTGCTAAGTGAACCCGTGAATGAGAAGTAACCCTCAAAAACAGAGAGGTTGAACATGGAACAGACGTTATCTCCAATGAGCATTAGACAGAAAGAAAGGAGAATGCAGGTTTGATAGACACCTTTATGTGTATAATTTGTTCCCAATTTTTATAGTGTTGGAACTCAATGTACTAATTTTGTGTTTATATGTATGTATAGGTGTTTTTGGGAAATAAACATTTTTAGAAAAATCGGCTTGAAAAGTTATAAAGGCACCCAAGAAATTGCTAAAGGCACCCAAAGTGGTAAAGGAACCCATACATCGGATCCGGGCACCCCCTTCTTCTTCACCATTCAAACATTTTTTGGCAGGAAGCAATAGTCAGCCAACTGCGAGATTTTCTGGGTGAAATTTGACGTGATTCTCTCGAGATTTTCTTATTTTTTTGGATTGGGAATGAGTTGTTACAACTAAACAGGGAAGGTAATCAAATTAGTTTCGAGGAAAAAGGAAGTCACGCGGCTCTGGAAGAAAACAGGGCTACGAGAGATATTCTCGGAATTTCAGTTTATTTTTAGAAGATGTGCACGTTTTTGACTTACTTTGAGTGTGTATGGGACGTGAAGGAGATAAATAATGAGATTAGTCCAGCTGCAGATGCGTGAGGGAGATGGAAAAGGAAATCATTCCCGTGGAGAATAAAAAAATTCAAGAAAAGATATTTTTAATTAAAGGCGAGATTTGGAGGTGCTGATGAGTATATAAAGGGTGTTGAAGGTGTTTAGATGGATCATCAAGAGTTTTGAGAGAAGAGAGAGGCTACAAAGCAAAAAATCAAGAAGTTGCAGAGAATATTTTTCTGCTGCTGAAGAACACGAAGAACAGAGAATAAGCGACGGTTCCTTCAACCATCTATCACGGTTTCTTCATCACATTTGCAACGAATATCTTCAGCTTTGCAACATTTATCTTCATCTTTGCAACGTTTATCTTCGGCTCTGGAACACTTATTTCGTAACAGTGAGTCTGTAACGCCTATAAACGTTGCAAACTCGTTGCTTTCTTCATTTTTTTCTCCTTTTTCATCTTGTAAACACTTTTGAGCATTGAATATGAATTTTGAGCGTGTTTTCAACATGAGGTGCTAAACCTAATCCCTGGGGCGGTGGAGGAAGCTATTTTTCCAATGAAAAAGTGGTATTTTCTATTTATTTAATTTGTGCAATTCTATTTATGATTATTTGCTTGGATTAAAAATTGATTTAATGATTTTTGTTAAGCAATTGTGATTTCTATTGATGGAACATGATTATCCTAGGGTTTTGATATCCCATGCTTTCGATATACAATTGTCATTTCTAAATTCTACTTTTACAATATTTTAAAATCAAATTGAATGTGTGAATTGCATAGTTACAATAATTGAATTAAAATCACTTTAAAAATTTGTAAATAGTGGAATCTTAGCCTCAGTACTATCTATATCTTGAAATCAACTTCAATTGAGTCTTGTTATTTCTAGTTTAGTTTTAATTCTTAATTCTAAAATCAAAATCTTCACAAGTTCTGAAACAACTCCTTTCTTACCACTGTCCACAAACATATCAAGGTTATACATAGTCAAACAATGAGCCATCCTAGTACTATCTAAACACAACACTAGTAATTGGGATAATAAAACAATATGTTATTTCCTTCGAATTTAGGCCCAAGTCCAAGAAATATTTTAAAATATTTATGTGACCAGGACACATAGGAGAAAAATGACAAAGGATGAAACATTTAATCAATATAAGCATATTTCCTCGACCAAGAGTTTAAATATCTCAGTGTAGGTGATTTTCATCATATCGGCAGGTAACTGAAAAGACTACTAGTAATTAATTAGGGCAGTAATATGGGAAGTCGGCAGGTAAATGAGAAGCAACATCTTTAGTTTCTCATATGTGGGACTAAAGGTTTCATTCACAATTAGTGAAAATAAGCTAGTGTCCTTAGTGACTCTTAGGTCCTAAGATCCATTCCTACCAAAACCAAAAATAAAACATTAAAAATCATTTCTCCTACAAATTTTAATATTCATATTAACATTTTATCAACCAACAACCACACATGATAATTCAATGAGAAACCATAATGAAATTTATTAACGTTTGTTACTTTGTACTTTGTTTCACTATGAAATAAGTTGGAGGCTTGGAGCTCCAATTTCATTAAAAATAAAACAATGATTTGCATCTCTATTTATTAACATAAGAGTAACGATGATTATTATCTCTTCGTAGAATTGGAAATATAGTAGACTTGTATATGATAATAACAGAAAAATTATTTGCAAAAAAAAGTAGACATCTTCTTATACACCTGTGAAATCTGTTATCGTCTATGAACTTCTTATATGAAAGGAGAATGAATTTGCATTTTGGTAACTGAAGTGAATCACATTTCCTGTTGTTAGTCCTAAGTCGCGGATTAGACTTTCGGCTTCTAAAATATAAAAATCTCCACCAGGGCATTTCAAAGTGACATGATAGCCATTACCGCCGATATGAAGGAAACGAAGATTAGCTTCTTTAATGTTCTGATTGACAAATAACTTAGCCACCTTGACTTTCCAGTTTCAGAATTTAACTGAATCCTATGGTTAGCAACGTCCGACGATGTTAGTCTGATAGACATGTTAATTTGTGATGCCAAGAACTCTTCTCTTTTTCTATTTTTGATAGAAAGCTAAAACTTTTTTTCTGAATGTATATTTTTTTTAGTATGAATTAGAATAATTAGTTATAAGTGATGTCTTAATTTAAAATTAGTTCATTTATGTTCTATAAATAAAATTTATGTGAAATATGGAAATATTTGATTATTTTATATCTATAATAAAGCAGAAAATTCTTCTATTACAAGAAAGAAACAAAATTAATTATTTTTCTTTATAAAATTAAATTATCCTCTTGTTTAATTTAAATAATGGAGAAATATCCAGAAATATTACCATAATAAACTATATTGTATATATGGAAGAAAAAAAACTAAAATTGCAACATATATGACCTAAAGGAGTCGGGTCTAAGGCATCTTAAAACTAGAATAACTAACAATCATAGAACGAACACTTGGTGTATTTCATTACAGAAAGTAAAAGAAACTACGACGCCTGAGAGATTCGAACTCTCGCGGGGAAACCCCATGTACTTAGCAGGCACACGCCTTAACCACTCGGCCAAAGCGTCAGTTATGAACAAGCTCAATCAAGTTAAAAGCAAGATCTGACATAATCTGAACTCTGGCGCCTTATAGGTGACACAAGAACACTGGCCGAAATGATGGAAATACCCCAAAAGAAATTTATAAAAATTTGAGAAGTCGGAGGCAACTGTATATCACATCTGATAATTCAATGAGAAACCATAATAAAATTTATTAACATTTGTTACTTTGCATGTTGTTTCAATGTGAAATGAGTTGGACCTTTAATTTCATTAAAAATAAAAAATAATGATTTGCATCTCTAGTTTTTTTATTTGAAGCATTGCATCTTTAGTTACAATTTTTTTTTTATGATTTGGCATCTCTACATAGACTTGGAAATTTAGATGATGCTAGCCTTATATGTGATGTTTCTTTGATTGGCAAACTTAAAAATTATATTGAAAATTTATCAGAAGTAAACAAGGAAGAGTAAGAGCCTACGAAACCCAGCACCACGACAAAAATCAAGCAACAGACATGGACCCTAATACGCAAGACTAGAAGAAAAAATTGAAGAAAAAATTAAAGAAAAAAAAAAGCAGTTCTTCTTGTACACCTACAAATCTGCTATCTTCTATGAACTTCTATTATAAAAGGAGAATGAATCTGCATGTCGGCGACTGAAGTGAATCATATTTCCTACAGTTAGCCTTAGTCCACGGGTTAGACATTCGGGTTTTAAAACATAAGCATCACCATCAGAGGGTTTCAAAGTGACATGATAGCCATTACCACCGTTATGGAGGAAACAAAGTTTGGCTTATTTGAAATTTCGGTTGATAAATAACTCAGCCAAAATACATCTTCCAGTTTTAGAATTTAACTGAATCTTTTGATTAGCAACGTCTGACGTTGTTAGTCTTATAGACATGTTTGATTTGTGATACTAATAAGAACTCTTTTCTGATTGTAACATTCTGTTCATTAATAAATAATACAATGAAGATAAAATGAAAAGAACTTTAGAACTAATTAATTAGTTAAAGTTCGTTGAAAGTGGATGCAACTTAGTTCTTGCAGTTTTTGGCTCTAATAATATAGGCCGTGGGTTATAAGCCTAAAGGTGTCACTATCTAACTACATTAAACCTAACAAAACAAATTTGACACAAAAAATCCATTATAAATCAACTGTCCATATTACCCTCACTTATAATTCAACCCAAATCCATCACGCCCATCACGCCCGCACGCCCGCCTTCCCTTCCTTAACGGCGAAAATTGAAGAAGCCATTATTTCCCTCTTTACTTCTCTCATCTACTATTCCAAAATCAGACCGTTCAACGTTTCGAAATCATCAGAGAAAAACACCTGAACCAACATCATCGTCATCATCAATCATATCAAAAATCATCACATTAATCTCACTGAAATAAAAATCATCACTTAAATCATCATCAACAGTAGAATTTGAGTCGTAATCAACAAAAATTTCTGATTCTAAAACGATTGTTGATCATCAACAGTAGAATTGAGTCTTCTACTTTTAACTCATCATAATCTACCTGAACTTTCTATTCAATTCTGTTACAGTTTAAACCTAAGAAAAATCACTGAAGATCATTAAACATGATGAAGAAACAAGACAAGAAGATGATGAAAAAACTCAATACACCAGTTAAAAAACAAGAATCTAAGAAAGGTAAATCGAAGTTTATAGTTTCATCATATTCTGTGATTGTTTATGGTTGAAAATCAAAATGCATTTGGTTAATAAGGTTTCATCATATTCTGCATGTTTATGACTTTTAGTTTCGTGATTTTGGTTTCATCGATGTATCTGGTTAATAAGGTTTCATCTCTTTCGAAATTACAGATTTCATAATTAGGTTTCAGTTACATTTTTCTGAAACTAGGTTTCATTGATTTTCATCTGTTTATAGCAACGTTTAGGTTTCATCTGTTTTAACCTAAATTATTGTGTTGGAACCCAAATAGGTTTCATCCTATTCTGTGTGTGGTTGTGACCAACAATGTTGGTGG
>JAJJMC010013954.1:900802-923760 GCA_023531435.1 Papaver californicum | reverse complement strand
TGGTTTTTTATAAATGCATGTTTTGATGGAACCCAAAAAGGTTTCATACTATTCTGTATATGGTTGTGACCAAAAAATGTTGGTGTTTTTTACTTAATGCATGTTTTGATGGAACCCAAATAGGTTTCATCATATTCTGTATATGGTTGTGACCAACAATGTTGGTGGTTTTTTTACTTAATTGGTATTATGATGGAACCCGAAAAGGTTTCATCCTAATCTGTTTATGTTTGTGACCAACAATGTTGGTGTTTTTTAGAAAATGCATGTTTTGATGGAACCCAAAAAGGTTTCATACTATTCTGCATATGGTTGTGACCAAAAAATGTTGGTGTTTTTTTACTTAATGCATGTTTTGATGGAACCCAAAAAGGTTTCATCCTATTTTGTTCTGTTTGTGCTAATGATTTACTTATTCTGTAACAGGAAAAAAAAATATTCCAGATCCATACAGGTGCTCATTACAACATTTGTGTACAGAGGCACCAAAAATAAAAGCATTGATACAAACTAAAGAAAAACATATGAAGCCACTTGTTGCATGTCCATTCTAGCGTTTCTTCAAACTGTTCTTCGATGGTACCCTTCAAGCAAAAAAATTAAAGAAAACGACAAGAGCAGTTCAGATGATCTTAGAGTCATTTTATAGAAGTGTCAAGGGTGATAAACCAGATTGGAGATCAAAATCAGAATTGATAACCTTTTGCTGATCACGAACTATGTGGAAAATTTCAATAGAAAGAGAAGAGTTTGAAACCAACTTGAACATATACTACCCTTCAAATCACAAACAGATGCTTGTAGACCAATACGAAAAGATAATGTATCATCTTTGTGAAATATAACAGCGAGAACAGATTCCATAACCTACAGAAAAAAGTATGAAACCGAAATAAGTTTCACTGTATGTGAATACAAACAACAACAAACAACAAAATTTGAACATTAACATCAACAAAATAGCAAAAATATGATTCCATAACCTACAGGAAAAGGTATGAAACCAAAATAAGTTTCACTTTATGTGTATATAAACAAACAACACCAACAAAAATTAAAAATTAACATCAACAACATAACAAAAATGTGATTTCATAACCTATAGGCAAAAGTATGAAACCAAAATAAGTTTCACTGTATGTGTATATAAACAACAACACCAACAAAAATTGAACATTAACATCAACAACATACAAAAATGTGATTCCAATAATATACAGAAAAAAAGTATGAAACCAAAAACGGTTTCACTGAATGTGAATATAAACAACAACACCAACAACAACATTTGAAAATTAACACCAAAAACATAACAAATTCTGATTCCAATTATATACAGAAAAAAGTATGAAACCAAAACCGGTTTCACTATATGTGAATATAAACAACAACACTAACAACAACATTTGAAAATTAACATCAAAAACATAACAAGGTAACATCATATTCCAATTATATACAAAGAAAAAGTATGAAACCAAAAACGGTTTCACTGTATGTGAATATAAACAACAACACCAACAAAAATTGAAAATTAACATCAAAAACATAACAAAATTATGATTCCAATTATATACAGGAAAAAGTATGAAACCAAAAACGGTTTCACTGTATGTGAATATAAAAAACAACACCAACAACAACATTTGAAAGTTGGATTCAGAGGAATGATTGAACTAATACAAAAGCTTGAACAGAGTGAGAATATGATCAAATAACAACTGAAAAATACAGTAAGAATCATCAAAACTGAATATACAGTAATAATCATGAAAACACACACAAAAAATAGTTACAGTTCATGTTCTTCACTTGAACAGAAAGGAACACAATTTTGAGTTCGGTTAATCGAAAATTTGATAATCAAATAACAACCAAAATAAAAAAGTCGAAAATTAAAACTTACCTGATGAAATACAACTGAAGTTAGAAGACGGAGAAGAGAGTGATGTTCGAGAATCACTTAAACAAATACGAACTCGGTTCTTCAAATCAACAATGGATTTGAAACTGTTTGAGATGAATCGGAGAAGATAAAATTTATGTTCGTATTTGAAGCTAGAATTTATGTTCTTCAATTAAGCAGAACCAACAACGAACTCAAATCTTCACTTACACAACAAAATTTGAGACGGGAACTCAAATCTTCAATTAAACAGGAACAAAAACGAACACAAATCTTCAATTAAATTTCATGAATCAGATTTGGAGAAGAAATGTTTTGTTGAAACCCTAGACGAATTTGGAGAAGATGTGCTTCGGTTCTTCAGAAAATCAGATCTGGAGCAGAATTCTTCTCTCATACGAAGATTATGTTTTAAGATTTTGTTTCCATTTAAAAGTTATAGATTATATAGGAAGGGCAATTCGGGTATATAGAAAATAACTAAAATCTAAATTTAATTAGTATTATGTGAAATGGGGTTTTTGTCTCATTTTTAATGAAAATGGTTTTTCTTTATAAAAGATAATATGGGAGGGTTTTTTGCATGGTAAGTTTGTTCACCTTGGTTTTTTATACTAAGTTTTGCTAATAATATCTAAATCATTTCATGGTTGTAACATCAAAGTCTAATTTTGAACTCTATATCCAGCAGTTTATGAACTTTCGTTTTTCGTAGACGTTGACAACAAGGCTTAACTTAATTGATCCCATTATAGACATGTACTGATATAGAGGTTAATATTTTCCTAATTTTATGGAGGTTCATTATAGTTTTCACCTTTAGGTCACATTTGTAAAAAAAGAAAGATTTGTCGTCTAGACTTATACTCCCTTTGTTTCTGGAAAAGTGTTGCTATCACTTTTTCATTTTAGCCTAAATATAGACCAATTTAAAAAAATGATAGTTACTCTTTTCCTGAAATGGAGGTAGTACAAGATAACAAAAGAAGAAAAAAAAAACACTTCTTCTTCTGCACCTATAAATCTGTTATCATCTATGAACTTCTAATATAAAAGGAGAATGAATATGCATGTTGGTGACTAAAGTGAATCACATTTCCTGCGATTAGCCCTAATCCACGGATTAGACCTTTGGCTTTTAAAACGTAAGAATCACCATCTGAGGGTTTCAAAGTGACATGATATCCATTACCACCATTATGGAGGAAATGAAGCTTGGCTTCTTTGAAGTTTCGGTTGATAAACAACTCATCCAAAATATATCTTCCAGTTTTAGAATTTAACTGAATTATTTGGTTAGCAACGCCTGACACTGTTAGTATGCTGTACATGTTTGATTGTAATAGAGTAATGGATCTGTGATGCTAACAAGAACTCTTTTTTGAATGTATATTTTTCTGAGTATGAATTTAGAATAAATAATTATCAAGTGATGTTTTTAATTTATAATTAATTCAGTTATGTTCTATAAACAAATTTGCGTGAAACATAATAATATTATGATTATTTTTACATATAATAAAACATAAAATCATCTTATTCCCCTAATAAAATATAAGGAAAAAAATCAGGATATCAAAAAATATTCCCATAATAAAATAAACAAATTATCCTCTTGTTTTTTTTATGGTAAAATAGAGATTGTATAGAAGAAATAATAAGTGTTACAACCAGATCCGAAAGAAAAAAATTACAAAGGATATAACTTTCAATTGAAAGAGTAAGGACTAACGAGATAATCTAAAATTCCAAAAAATTAGATTACAAATTGTAAATTAAGAAAACCCAAGACATAACTTCATTGAAGCCAAAGAGACCCAGTCTAAAATTTGTTAGGGATACCTATAAAATCCCCAAAAAAGGCTGAAAACCCTGTAGAGATGAAAACCCTAATAATTAAACATCTTCGTTACCAAACTCATCGCCGATTATCATTTGTATACCACCACTATCATCTCAAACCATTTCAAAACCTCCGGTTAATTATCAACAGAAACCAACACCTTTGCTGATTAAGAACTGAAGATAAGAACATTGGGAAGCTTAATCATCAGAAACCAACACGTTTGTTGGTTAAGAACTGAAGATCAAGGAGATGTATGTAAGAAATGTATGAGATGTATATAACATTGTTTGATGGAGGTGTTATTTAGGTTGAGATTAAGTGTGTGTATGCAACCGTTTTTATGGATAAAATTAATATAGGATTCCAGAGATTTGATGAGGTAAAGAAGTAGTAGGTAAATTCATCAGCATCTCCAATGTTAAGGGTCAAGGTCTTAAAACTACATGTCACTTAGGATTTAACATTTTTTTCACCAAAAATTGATCTTCAATGCTAAGGTCAAGGTAATGAGAAAAAATGACATGGCCAAGTGGGGACCAAGTGGGGGTAAAGGAGAAAGTCTAGATTTAGGGTTGTTCATGGCCGGTTTCGGTTCGGTTTCTGACCAAACCAAAACCGAAACCGGTATAGTCGGTTTTCCATAAATCTTTCCAAAACCGTTCCATTAACCGTCGGTTCGGTTCTTATTCGATTCCATTCGGTTTCGGTTTTTTCCAACCGGTTTCGGTTAACCGACTGGTTGTATCAGTTTCATGAAACTGACAGTACAAATTTAGAAAAAACCAAAAGAACATAATGCTAGATTTTACTATTTCTACTTCTGTTTGGAACTTGCATTCTCCACCAGATTCTGCAACTTCCGTCCGTAAAAATCATACAAGCTAGTCCAGGTTCTATAGCTTAAGTCGAGATAGAGTGATTGAAATTATAAAAACATAACCACAAGTTGAGTTGCTTATGCAGATCTAAAGTGAGACCCATGGCAAATCAATTGAAAGAGAACAAAATATGATTGTTCATGGATTTCTTATGTTTTCCTTTAAAACAAACAACAATGGCATAAATATATATACACTCAATGGAACAATAAACAAAATACATAATAAATTTACTTGACATCGTATTCTAATAGAAACCCCTACCTCCTCTAGGATGATAAAGCTCTAATCTACTTTTATTCTCAGGCAAAACTATGTCTAGTGTTGGATATTCTGTTACGAAATTTTTTTCCAAGTTTGCGAATAGAGAGATTCTTGTTAGAGAAGTGAACATATTTCACCATTTCAGAGATGGGGTATGCTCTTGTGGTGATTACTGGTGAGTTTGGTCATTAAATCTGGAAAGAGATGTGTGAAGATGTACAGTTATTATGGAGGAATTTTATGTTGTTTGGAAGAGAAGATGGGATTTTTTGGAAGAGAAGATGAGACGGCTGCTGCAAAATTTGGAAGAGAATATGGGAAATGAGAATTATTGAATTAGGGTAAGAGTACTCAGACGGCTGCTGCAAAAGAAATTTGGAAGAGAAGATGGGAAATGAGAATTAGGGTAAGAGACACCTTATATATGAAGGTTAATGGAAGGTGTAGATTTAATCTATCAAGATCTATATCGACGGTCTATATTACTCGGTTTTCCATGGCATAACGGTTCGGTTTTTGGTCAAACCAAAACCAAAAACGTGACAATCGGTTCCTAAGGTTTTTTTTTCCAAAACCGTTCCATTAACAAACGGTTCGGTTCGATTTCGCCCTAAACGGTGCGGTTCGGTTTCCGCGGAAACCCGTTATCATGTACAGCCCTATCTAGATTAGACCTTCTTCATGACCTTGGGTCTTACGTCCACATCATCATTTTATCTTTAAATTTAAATACGAAGTGGTAAATAAGACCTTGGGGATTAGAGATAAACTTTAGCTAAAATGTTTTATCTTTATTTATTTTTTATCATTTAGTAATAACGCACAAAAAAAAAGGGTGCTAATAAATCCTTCACCTAGGATGACCTTGACCCCTTACATTGGAGATGCTTTTACTTCAAACTACGATGCGGTGAAATTAGCAGGATAAAACACTACACCAAATCCCTTTATTTACTACGTTTTTATTTTTCCATACTTGTTGCTTAAAAAAATCTACGTTGCTTTAATTCTTAATTATTGAAAAATAATTAAGCAACATATATATCCGTGGCTTAGATTGGGGGAACTATCGGGATTATAGATTGTAACTTGGCTTTTTACGTCTTCCTGTTTTTAATTAGATTTTATCAAAATTCTATTTCATTTTTCATCTCAAAAGCCTCCACAGAAAAATCCCTCTCATCCCGAAATTTCCCCCCATCGAAAATTTCCCTCCTAACTTTTCGTTTCCCTCAAAGAATTGTATTTTTCTTTTACTAAAATCTCAGATATGACAAAATTCTAAAACCCTAATTTTGTTTTGACCCCTCTCTCTTCTCTAATGAAAACCTTAGGTTTTGTTTTGCTTTCTGTTTTATCAACCAAAACCCATTATTAACCCTAGATTTGACTGTTAGTTTTTTTATTTCCGTCTCTCTTTCTCTCGTTTAAGCTTAGATTCCCATGAATCCTTTCGTTTCTGCATCTTGGCTAAGGGATTATGGATCTGTATCTAATCACCATATCTTTAGCAGTCTAAGAGTCTCCGTTGTTGTCTTCGTTTTCAAATCCTTTGCTCATGTTTGAAGAACTTTTTTTACATACGTAATAACAAACCAGCAAGAAGAAGGTAGAATCCTCAATTTTTTTTCCCTTATTTCTGATTTTGTGAGCTTGATTTCTTTTGTAGAGTTAATTTTTAAGAGTTTTCAGTTTTCATGTTTCTTATAATGGATTCATGTGGTTTTAAAACGTGGGTATGATGTTAATTTCAATTTATATTTCAGTTCTTTTAATATCTGGATCTATAGTTTTTTAGGGTATAATTTTCTTTGTTTTGGTTTTTCTGAGTAGGTATGTTTAGATCTGGGATGAAGATTGGATTGTGGTTATTTTTCAGTTTATTGGTGTTCGGAGATTTTTTATTATAGGTTTTTTTGTTTTGTAGTTTTATTTAAGTTGTTGATTAGTGGATGATATATGTATGAATAGCAGAAGTTATATCTTACAGCTGGATGTTAATGTGGTTTATAACCTCTAATTGCAACTATATATAGGTTTGCTTGATAAACATAGTTCTTCTTTGGGTATCTTCTTAATAGTTCGATGCGATATCTTACTGGATGTGAATTTTGCAGGAGAGGAAGTTGATGGTTTTGGTGATTCTATTACCTAGTCTGGATATTTTATTTCTTTAGCTTGTGTTTAAGTGAATGAATTTGTAGCAATTACCTAGCTTGTGTTACCTATTATTATTCATGTTTCTTCGAACAACATAAACCAAATCCAGTGACAACAATTAGGAAAATTGATAGCTTGAACATCAGTATCAATCAGAATGGAGATGTTAGCAGGAGGCAGCATAAAATGTTAGAATTAAAAATGGATTATTACTTAAAATGATTTTTGATTATTACTTAAAATGATTTTTGTTACTAAATATATTTTAGTGGGATCAAGGGTCACTAGTCCAAACTTGGGGTGGAAAAATAGAGCCATCCATTTTCACTTCTTGAGAAACCTTTGGTTTGTCCCATATTGGGCAAACCAAGGAGGAAGTTTATCCTTTTTACCACAAATGTTCTATATAAGGAAAAAGAACTAGTGGATTGGATATGGACTTAGGAAATGGACTGGTGGGCAAATGCACAAATATGCGGTGCTTCGCACCGAAGCACCGCGGACCGCGGGCTTGCGTGTGCTTTTGCGTGTGCTTTTGCGTGTGCTTTTGCGTGAGCGTTGGTGTGAGCCTTGGTGCGACCCTTGGTGTGTGCCTGCGTGTGCCCATCTGAGATCCAACGGTTTCATATTTTTAATTTTGTACATTAAGTATTTTACCGTTTTGAATTTTAAATTTAAATCAGATTTAAATAACAAAATCTTTTAATTAAATATCTCAAATAAAATTTGTTTAATTAATTGACTTTTTACCGTTTGATATTCAAGAGTCTTCTTCTTCCTTAAAAGAAAAAAAACAAAGTCAGATTTTTTCTTATCCCAGTCGCAGCCACTGATAGACGACTTTTCACCATCTTCCTGCTTTGTTGTGCGCACTAGATTTATTTTTCTTTATCTTCTTCTACTGTTAAGTTCACAACGGGCCAACGAGTCTTGCTAACTGGGTTGGTAGGTGGTTTTATCCTGGATTCAAATTTGTCATCTCAAAAGGTATAGCAACATCTTTCTAAAGGTGTACCTGACAAATATTGAGTTAAGGGCAGTCTGTTGAACAGGCGACTCCACCTCTCTGTGCTTGTGTGTTGTATGAACTATGCTGATTTGTTCTAACGATTAATCCATTTAAAGTTTCTGTTTGGTTTGCTTACTGTTACAGGAAGAATCTCCAACATTCTTAACTCAATATTTGTATTATTTGAAAAAAAAATCTTCTGTAACAATGGTGAAGACTGATGTTGACAGACCTCAAAATTTTTATGGAAAGGACTTCAAGAGATGACAGTCAAAAATGTTATTTTTCCTGAGTTTCCACATGCTAGATGAGATGGTTCTGAAGCCTTTTGATGAGTCTCTGAATGAACCTGAAAAATTACAGGACTTAGAAAGTTGGAAGAGAAGTAATTATATGGCAAAATATCATATCTTAAACTGCCTAGAAGATGTTCTATATGATTTTTACAATGCTAAGGATAATTTCAATGCTTATAATCTATGGACTGCACTACAAGACAAATATGAAGCAGATACAACAGGAAGTAAAAAATTCATGGTTGCACGTTTTCTGGAATTTAAAATGGTGAATGATAAATCAGTGGCTGATCAGTTTCTGGAGTTGCAAAAAATTATTAATGAAATAATTGCTGAAGGAATGGCTATTGATGAAACATTTCAAGTTTCTGTTGTTATTGAAAAATTGCCAAATTCCTGGGATGAATACAAGAGAAGACTAAGGCATGAAACTGGTGAAATTTTCATGGTAGAATTGGGCAAGAAAATCCAAGTTGAAGAATTGCTGTGTTCAAAGGACAAGAATGTTTCTTCTGCAAGAGACATGTCAAACAAAGCTCACGTCATCGAACACAAATTTGCTAATCTAAGTCTGGACCACAACAAGCGCAAGCCTGGCCCGCAAAGAAAAAGTACATTTCAAAAACCAAAATCTGATATTGGTAAAATTAAGGGAGCATGTTATGTTTGTGGTGTGTCTGGCCATATGGCAATTCATTGTAGAAAACGCAAAGATGCGAATTTTAAGAAATCAAATATAAACTTAGTTGAAAGTAGTAAAAATGAGTTTTCTGGCACGGTGTCTGAGGTTAACTTAGTTACCAATGTGAGAGAATGGTGGGTAGACTCTGGAGCTACCAAACATGTCTGCGGCAGTAAAGACATGTTCACCTCCTATCAGACGGTAGGAGAAGGAGAAAAACTCTATATGGGTAATTCATCTGCAGCACAGGTTATAGGAAAAGGAAAAGTTTCGCTGAAGCTCTCTTCCGGGAAAATCCTCACATTGAATGAAGTTTTACATGTACCAGACATCTGCAAGAATCTCGTTTCAAGTGGTGTGCTAGATGATAAGGGCTTTAAGATTGTATTTGAGTCTGGGAAAGTGATTATCACTAAGGGAAATGACTTTGTGGGAAAGGGCTATAAGGCTGAAGGCCTACAAATTATTTGTAACCTCTGTTGAAGTTAATAAAATTGATTCTTCTTATGTTGTTGTCTCATTGAATATCTGGCATGGTAGACTTGGTCATGTAAATTATAAATCAATGAACAAATTGGCAAACTCTGGCTGCATTCCAAACTTAAATTTGGAATATGAACATAAATGTGAAGTTTGTGTAGAATCAAAATATGCAAAGAAGCCTTTTAAGAAAAATGTCCACAGAAATTCTAATCCCTTAGAGTTAATTCACTCAGACTTAGTTGATATGAAATCAATCCAAACTAGAGGTGGTAAAAAATGGTTTGTCACTTTCATAGATGACTGTACTAGGTACTGTCATATTTACTTGCTTAAAGGGAAAGATGATGCTTTAGAAGCATTTAAATTATATAAATTAGAAGTAGAAAACCAATTGAACACCACTATTAAAACCATTAGGTCTGACCATGGGGGTGAATATGTAATCCCTATAGGAGACTTTTGTGCACAACATGGCATTATTCATGAGGTAACTCCTCCTTATTCACCACAATCAAATGGAGTGGTTGAACGGAAAAACCGAACCCTTAAGGAGATGATGAATGCCATGTTAATCAGTTCAGCACTACCGGCGAACTTGTGGGAGGAGGCCGTCCTCTCAGCTTGCTATATCCTGAACAGAGTGCCCCTTAAAGGATCAGTCAAATCACCGTATGAATTATGGAAAGGCAAACAACCCTCCTATGGATACTTCAAAGTGTGGGGGTGTTTAGCCAAGGTCTCTATTCCTCCACCTAAGAGGACTAAAATAGGACCTAAAACGGTTGATTGTGTCTTCATAGGATATCCCGAACACACCACTGCTTATAGGTTTATGGTTGTGAGTTCTGAAAACTCAGAAATTGGTGTGAACACCATTATGGAATCTAGGGATGCTACATTTTTTTTGAAAATGTGTTTCCATTGAAATCTGAATCTCGCATGATATGTGATGATCCCCTAGATGTCCCTTCTTCTAGCCATATCTTACCGATAGAAGAAGATGAATCTGTTTATGAACCTAGAATAGGTAAAAGACTTAAAATAGAAAAATCTTTTGGGCCAGACTTCATAACCTGTTTAGTTGAAACTGATCCACAAACCTATAAAAAGGCCATGACTTCTTCTGAAGCTCCATGGTGGAAAGAATCCACTATTAGTGAGATGGATTCTATTGTTCAGAATGAAACCTGGGAGATAGTAGATTTACCTCCAGGGTGCAAACCCATAGGCTGTAAATAGATCTTCAAGAGAAAATGTAAGGTAGATGGAACTGTGGAAAAGTACAAAGCTAGACTAGTAGCTAAGGGCTATAAACAAATAGAAGGTGTAGATTTCTTTGACACTTATTCACCGGTCACTAGAATTACTTCCATTAGGATGCTAATTGCAATCGCTGCTATTCATAATCTAGAAATACATCAAATGGATGTAAAAACTGCGTTCCTAAATGGTGAATTAGATGAAGAAATTTATATGGACCAACCCGAAGGCTTTGTAGTGAAGGGTTATGAAAACAAAGTGTGCAGACTTAAAAAGTCTTTATAGGGCTTGAAACAAGCACCGAAACAATGGCATGAAAAATTTGATCATGTAATGTTCTCTAGTGGATTTAAAATAAATGAAGCTGACAAATGTGTGTACACTAAATCTATAAATGATGCATGTGTGATTGTATGCTTGTATGTTGTTGATATGCTTATACTAGGCAAAACCTTAGAAATCATTAATTCCACCAAGAACATGTTGAGTGAGAACTTTGACATGAAAGACTTAGGTCCTGCTGATGTAATCCTAGGGATGAAAATTAGAAAGGAGTCTAGTGGATTCAGTCTTAGTCAATCTCATTATGTTGAATCAGTTCTTAAGAAATTTAACCAGTTTGATAGTAAACCTGCAAGTACTACATTTGACCCTTCTTGCAAACTCAAGAAAAACAAAGGCAATGGAGTCTCGCAACTTGAATATTCACGAGTCATAGGAAGTCTGATGTATTTAATGAACTGCACAAGACCAGACATTGCCTATGCTGTGAGTAGACTTAGTAGGTATACATGTAATCCAGGACATGAACATTGGGATGCACTTTTCAGAGTGTTGAGGTATCTTAAATACACTTTAAACTACCGTTTAAGTTATGAAAGACACCCTGCTGTTCTTGAAGGATACTATGATGCAAACTGGATAGCAGACTCAGAGGAGTCTAAGTCTACGAGTGGATACGTATTCACTCTAGGCTGTGGATCACTGTCTTGGAAGAGTTCCAAACAGACCTGTATCGCTCGATCCACTATGGAATCCGAGTTTATTGCGTTAGATAAAGCAGTATAGGAAGCCGCTTGGCTAAGATGTTTTTTAGAAGACATTCCTCTCTGGCATAGGCCCGTGCCAGCTATATCTATACATTGTGATAGTCAAGCTGCAATAGCTAATGCTAAAAACAACAACTATAACGGAAAATTTATTCATATCAGAAGAAGACTCAATTCTCTAAAACAACTAATCTCAACTGGCGTTATTTCTGTTGACTTTGTGAGGTCTAAGGAGAATATCGCGGATCCTTTGACGAAAGGATTATCCAAGGAGATAGTTAGTAATGCATCGAGGGGGATATGGCTTAAGCTCATAAATTAAAACATGCCTTGAAGGATACTCAACCTTGCTGACTGGAGATCCCAAGATCAAGGTTTTGAATGAGACAACTAATTTGTGGCGGGTAAAAATCAAACACTATCAGAGAATTATTTTCCCTGTCCTTTCCCTATGGTGTAGACGTGATAGTGTGACTGCATGTGAGGATGACTTATAATAAAGTCTTAATGAGTTTTATAGATTCAATTTAAGATTGAAATGAGGTGTAGACGTTAACATTCTTGATAGAACTCACCTATCTGAATGAGGAAGTGGGTCGCTTCCTATGAGAATTGAGCTGATTCTCTAGAGCATTCTGAGAAACGGGATATGTCCAGGGCCAAAATGGACACAACGACGTGAACTTAACAACACTCTTGACAGATATCTCGCGTAAGGATCTATTGATGAATTACACCAAACCATGGCAGTTCAAGACATCGCGTTCATTGACCATCAAGTAGTTCTGGTACTTCTCACTAAGCAAAGGTTCAATTCCTTATGGACACCTATTGCTTAAGAGGTATTTCTCGTTTTCCGGTTTTCTGATTTATCGCTTTCTTCATTCATGTGGGGGATTGTTAGAATTAAAAATGGATTATTACTTAAAATGATTTTTGATTATTACTTAAAATTATTTTTGTTACTAAATATATCTTAGTGGGATCAAGGGTCACTAGTCCAAACTTGGGGTGGAAAAATAGAGCCATCCATTTTCACTTCTTAGTGAATGAGAAACCTTTGAGTTGTCCCATATTGGGCAAACCAAGGAGGAAGTTTATCCTCTTTACCACAAATGTTCTATATAAGGAAAAAGAACTAGTGGATTGGATATGGACTTATGAAATGGACTGGTGGGCAAATGCCCACATGTGCGGCGCTTCGCACCGAAGCACCGCGGACCGCGGGCTTGCGGAGCTTGCGTGTGCTTTTGCGTGTTTGAGTGAGCCTTGGCGCGAGCCTTGGTGCGACCCTTGGTGCGAGCCTTGGTGCGAGCCTTGGCTTGTGCCTGCGAATGCCTGCGTGTGCACATCTGAGATCCAACGGTTTTATATTTTTAATTTTGTGCATTAAGTATTTTACCGTTTTGAATTTTAAATTTAAATCAGATTTAAATAACAAAATCTTTTAATTAAATATCTCAAATAAAATTTGTTTAATTAATTGACTTTTTACCGTTTGTTAATCAGGAGTCTTCTTCTTCCTTAAAAGAAAAAAAAACAAAGTCAGATTTTTTTCTTACCCAAGTCGCAGCCACTCTCCTGACGACTTTTCACCATCTTCCTGCTTTGTTGTGCGCACTAGATTTATTTTTCTTTATCTTCTTCTACTGTTAAGTTCACAACGGGCCAACGAGGCTTGCTAACTGGGTTGGTATCAGGTGGTTTTATCCTGGATTCAAATTTGTCATCTCAAAAGGTATAGCAACATCTTTCTAAAGGTGTACCTAACAAATATTGAGTTAAGGGCAGTCTGTTGAACAAGCGACTCCACCTCTCTGTGCTTGTGTGTTGTATGAACTGTGCTGATTTGTTCTAACGATTAATCCATTACAAGTTTCTGTTTGGTTTGCTTACTGTTACAGGAAATTTCTCCAACATAAAATAGGGACAAAAAATGGACCCCTCCTTTAAACCCTTATCTAAAACTAAATTATGATGTTTCTTTTAAATTAAATTTCCCATATTGTGATATTGGTTTAATAATTAGAAATCATGCAGGGGAGCACAAAAGATCGAGATGTATCATCAAGCAGGATGTGCTGAATGTTGGGGAAAGGGAATGCCTTACAGTTCTGGAAGGAGTACGATGGGCAATAGGAATTTAAATGGAACATCTTTTCATAGAAGTAGAACGCAGCGGATACAATAAATGGAAATAGCACAAGTCTCTTCTGGCAGAACCATAATATTATAATAAATATTTTATTTTATTTGAGTTCTTTTTCAAGCTTGGTTCGTAGACATACTATTAGAGAATGTAATGGTCCAACAGAGATGCTGACTAAGCATGTTAGAAATTTGTGGTGTCTGACGTTTAGAGAATGTAATGGTCCAGCAGAGATGCTGACTAAGCATGTTAGAAATTTATGGTGTCTGACATTTGATATAATATGCTTCTAGACTTCTTAATCTGTAAGCTCTTAAAGGATATTAATGATGTAAATGCTAGACCAAATTAATAAAACATCAGTCTTTGTATTGCAACATGTAGAACAGACCTAAAGGTGCCTGGTTCAAAGCATTGGGCTCAGCCTCAGGCCTCTTAAAACCGTATATGTCACCTGAATCTCTCAAAACCATCTTTCACTTTTCTTTTCTTTTTTTCTTTCTTTTAGAGTCTTGGATATAGTGGTTAGAATTTAGAAATATCACTGAATATACAATCTCCATTGATCAATAAAAAAAAAATGATACAAAAAGAATCGACGCCTGAGAGATTCGAACTCTCGCGGGGAAACCCCATGTACTTAGCAGGCACACGCCTTAACCCCATGGAAATAGGCAATACTCGAATCAAGAACACTGACAGAAGTAATGGAAAATTTTGGTTCAACATAACTCAGGTCACCTGGTCTGGATATAGTTCAGACAATTTGGATTCAGAAATTTGGGGTTTAGAACCGGATTGAACCTTCAGTCAATTCAGCACCAATGATTTTTATTGATACTCTGAAGCTGAACAGAGTTCTATTCATGGAACAGCATTACACCATTTTTGCTTAATTATTTATATTATTATTAATATTCGTAAGTTATCAGTTCATTAGCGATGAACATGAAGTTAAAAGTCTTTATTCAACTCAAGGCAAAAAAAAAAAAAAAAAAAAAAAAAAAAAAGACCATTCTCACATTTGTACATATCCAAGAAAACATCATACTTCCATAGCATTGGCTGGAATCCATTTAGCTGTTATTAATTGACTGAAGGAGCGAAATTAAGAAGAACTTTAGACCTAATCCAAGGTTTAACAACAACAACTGCATCAAATTTCTTCTCAACTCCACTAACACTTGTAAGAGCTGATATTTTCAAGTAATATTTCAAACCTGAAACAACTTGTTTTTCAGCTTCGACAACTTCATTATAATTAAGAAACTCGACAGTATCATCATTAATTAATCCACTTTGAAGATCTCTTTCAAGATTTTTATTGAATTCCTCAACACAAAATTTCCCAAGTTGTTGAATTTCTTTATTGTTTTTTACGTCTTTAACTTCCATTCTTCCACCAACTTTTGTTCCTTCTCTTCCATAAACAAATATTGATGATGAAGATGATGATGAACAACAACTTAATGTTGTAAATAGCAAGAAACATAACAACATCATCATGATTGATAATGAAGAAAAAGCAGAGGAAGATTTGAATAACATTTATTAGGTTTGGTGATATGATCGAGAGATTGAGATGGTGTTCACATGGTATGGTGGAAAAATGTATAAATAGAAGCGTTTAAGGGGTGTAGTTTTTGGACACGTAAAAAGAGATGTGCATCCACGGAGTGCCGCGTATTCTGATGGAAGTTGGGGATCACGACAAAGTGAGTAAGTGAGGCAATGGAGTTTAGTGAACTTGGTGTTTTCTGAGTTTGGTCATTGGTGGGTATGGATAGTACCTGACATTTTTGTATATATCCTCATCCAGATAGAAATGACGGAAACACCCTCAGCTGGGGTTTTGAACAGGATCGAATCTTGAGTCAAAATCTATGTGATTAATATCGGCCGTTACGGCCGCGATAACGGCGATATTCAAGGTATCGTTTCAAAAGTGCGACGAATTTTTAAATATCGTTGTATCGGTCTATACGGTCGAGATTCGTCCGATACGATCGAGATTTGCCCGATTCAAGGTATATGCTTGTTGTTTAATCTAGATTTTTGGAACTTTAAACTTAGAATTGGAATATACTAATATGATTTTTTCTTAAAGTATGGGTTGTTAAGATTCTTGGTAATAAATCAACAAAAATATAATTAATTCTTGGCATTCACATGTATAAAATTTGGGTATAAGATTTGGGACTCCCAATATTTCACCGATAATCTCCCCGAGATATTGTTATCAAGGTGTCAAGGTCCCGGCCGAGACGAGACCGGGATCCGAGATTAACTACATTGGTCAAAACATCAAAAATGACGGAAAAACCCTCAGTTGGGGTTTTGAACATGATCAAACCTTGAGTAAAAACATCAAAACGAGTAGCTGGGAAAAAGAAGAAAGAAGAAGAAAAGGACTAGCACCGTGTGGCTTCCGATTTTCCAAGCAACTAACAACCTCATGAATTTGATGGGTGGAATAGAGAACAAGAAAAGAAAACAAATTGGAAGAAAACAAAATTAACATCAACAAACAAGTTTAACGTGGTTCGCCAGAGATTTGCTTACGTCCACGGGTAATGAAAGTTGAATGGGTTTATTGATAGTTGAGTGTTACAGGGTGATAGAACTCCATTACAGAATCTTTTGATTATCTGTGAAAGAAAATAAAAATTAATTGTCCAGCTAAAAGTCCCCCTCCCCTCTCTCTTAGGTCTTTTGCTTATAAATGAAAGAAAATTATTGGCCTATGGACACTGCTGCCCCTATTAATAAGATGTCTGCTTCTATATCCAATTCAGCTGCGTGTTGAAGTAGATTTTTAGTACTCACAAGTCTTCCACGTGTTGTAGTAGTTTTTTGGTAATCACAATTTGCCCCTTTTCTTAAGGTTTGTTTGAAGAACAATCCTTAAGAAAAAACATCTTAATGTCTTACTTGTACCGTACTTTAGTGGTTGATGTTGTCGATGCTCTGCGGTGCGTCTTGTCTAGGTATGATGCTGATATCTTCTTGTTTTTGTTTCTTGGCAGTGGTATGAAGCGTCTGCACTTGGATTGTATGTTGTTGTCTTACAGTCACTCTTCGCCTGGCCTTGCCATGTTAAGATAATGAACCTGATTCATTCAAGAATAGAGTTTTGCTAACAAACTTACACATAAGCAAACATTAATATAATAATATCATTCCACGTGTTATAACCAGAAACGATAAATGGATTAATAAATTGTCACTCATTCAATCTTTATGAAAATATGTACTATTGAATCTAGTGTAAATGTATAAGTCAATCAGGGTTTCAAATTCAAGGTGATAATCAAAATGGGTCAATGTCAGGTGTCATTAGATGCAGATTTGTTCATACGTTCCAATGCCTGTGTGAGAGCATGTCATTTCGATAATCGAGATGGGTCCTATGTCAGGTGTCATTGGACGTAGATTTGTTCATACGTTCCAATGCATGTATAAGAACCTGTCATCTATGATAATCGAGGTGGGTCACATATCAGGTGTCATTAGACGCATATCTATTCGTACTTGCCAATGCCTGTGTGAGAGCCTGTCACCTCTGATTATCGAGGTGGGTCACATGTCAAGTGTCATTAGACGCAGATTTGTTCATACGCGCCAATGCCTGTGTGAGAGCATGTCACCTCTGAGGTGGGTCACATGTCAGGTGTCATTAGACACAGATTTTTTCATATGTGTCAATGCTTTTGTGAGCCTGTCACCTCAATTTTGTAAAGTAATTATGAATAAGAGACCTTTTCATGACTTATACAAACAGAATGGATAAAGCAAGATAATTGTAAAATTTCATATCCATGAGGTATGGGGTATTTAGCTCTTTTGTAAGTGTCTGTGGGGGTTGCATGTCAACTTGTATGTGGTCTGCTTGTTTTTTCCGATACCCTTGTCATCTGCAAATCTACGCATTTGCTAGTGGTTGCGGGCTAGACCATTTCCCAACGAAGTGTACTCGCCATATTGATTGGATGTCTGCCTTTCTTTGCGCATGTATATTCAAATGTAGTGACGCTTGTCCGGAGTTTTCTGTCCATGGCCATTGGGTAAGACTGAATGTATCGTTCTAGACTTATATCACCTGCCAAATAAAATAAATTTAAAACTCATCATTTTTCATTTGCAAAAAGCATACATATGTGAGTTAAATGGAGCTGATTGTATCCTCTCGTCACTGTTGCACAAGCCAAAGGTTGACTGTATCATATTCCTGAGTAAGGATTTTTCCAGCGAATCTTGCCAACTGATTCCACTTTTATGAGTACCATAATATATAAAGCTATAAAATATTAAGAAGAAATGGCATCGATCGTCAAGATAGCATTGAAGGTAAGAAGTAACGATCCTTAAATATGTACTCTTTGCACAAGTATACGAATTAATGGAGTATCAGAAAAATGATGCCATCCATCGAAGTATATCCGTCATAAGTAAGTATATCTAATAAGAAATATCTCAAATATGAAGTATCAATCCTCGAATAATAATATCCTTTGCATAAGAAACCCGAAGTATATAGTATCTTTGAGAAGTATCTTAAATAAAAAATGAAAAGTATCCATAAGAAGTAAGACGTATCAATCTCTTACGAAGTAGCCGTTGCATAAGAAATCCGAAGTATAAGAAAATAGAAGTACTCGTCTTGAAGAAGTACTTAATAATGAGAAGTATGAAGTACACATTCTCGAATAATAATTCCCGAATAAGCATTTAGATCCCCACACAAAATATAAAAAATATCCAACGAGTATTCTTCTCATAATAGATATGAAGTATAAGTAGTAAGAAGTATCGATCCTCGACTGATGGGAAGTGATTTGTAGGACTGCTGCTTGGTATGTTGAACCCAAATGATTCTTATTCATGTGTTAGCAGGGTATTCTCATCACTCTCATCGACTTCGAGGCCATCTTCTGCTCCATAATCAAGTTCGATTACAGTTTCCTTTTCATAAAGCTGAACTTGAGAATATTCTCCTATTATTGTAAGATTTTCCGACTTTAACTGCTCCATTTCCGATTCAATCAACGCGTTCATCTTTGCTCGGTCTCTATCTTTTGGGTAAGTATGATAGAGGAAGGTGTAAATAAAGCAACAAAGAGCCATTGGAATTGCTATTGCTGTTTAGAGTGCCTTGGCTAGTGATGCAGTATTTTCTCTATCTGTTTCTACCTCAAATGACAGACTTGATCCTTGAGGAATGGGTTTATAACCAAAAGCATGATGTGATAGAAGTTCGACTACTGGAGGTGCAAAAGATGCCAACACAGATTCAAAAGATTGATCCAGGGCATAAATGATCGTTCTAGATTTCTCGGGTACTATCTCTGCAAATATTGGATTGTTTCTAGCCGCAACATTCCATGTTATGAACAAACCCATGATAAACAGGACCAGGCCGTGTTTGAATCCAGTGGAGGGATCATCAGGCAAACCTAGCAACAGAATCCATGCAAGTGGGATAGTTGAACCTGAACTTATCTGAGATAACATGATCCTCCCTGTGTTTGGAAAACGGACAGAAAGCACGTCTCCCATTTTTCCTCCGAAAAGTGCCCCAATAGAAGCAGCAACCATAAACATACCCATGAGAAGTGTTGTTTCTTTGCAAGTGAAGTCAATAAGTTCTAACCACATTGGTGTAAACGACAAAGCAGACCATGGAAATGATCCACTAACACCCTGTGCTACGATAATATGGAAGGATGGAGTTTTTATCCGATTTTGCTTCTTGATACAGTTCTTTTACCTCTAACAATAATTATTTCCTAAACTTGAACCATATGTAATACTTTTATTTACAAACCGAGGATCTTTGGCAAACAATCCAACTATAATTCTGACAATCATACTAATAATTACAATGACATGGAACGAAATTCTCCAACCAGCAATTCCCATGAATGACGTGGAAGCTAAAAGAACTGAGAACAAACCACCAAGAATTGACCTTATATTTCATGTTACCTGAAGCCATCCAAAAGCTACATTGCGGTTATGGTCATCAGTTGATTCAGCAACAAGGGATTGAATAGCTGGTGTAACTACAACAAGTCCAATCCCATTCAGACCATGGAAAATAGCCACCTCGAAGAAAGTAGAAGATAATCCAACCAAGGAATTAGGAACAACCCAAAGAAAAGCACCGATAGCGATAACTTGAGCACGATTATGACGAACATCAAGATAAGTAGCTAATGGATAACACAGAGAATGTACAATTGGATCTGTATGTAGAATTGTTCCTACTTCTTTTTAAACACCTAGTAATAACGATTCATCTGCTCTTTCCATTATTCCTACTAGATTCACTAACACTAGTGTTAATGTTCTGATTTCATCTTCATCTTCTCTGGTTTCAGAAATTCAAAAAGGAAAGAAACAGAGGAAAATATTTTTCTTCAAAATTTTATCTCCTTTTGGTGTGCTATCCATGGTCCTGCAAGCAAGTGATGCTGGTGTATTCAAACGATGCAGACGAGGCTTATGTTAGATGTTGCTCGCCTTTATCTTTTTTGAGGACAGTGGCAATGCGATTGGTGCTAAAACTTTATTCCTCAAGTGACAATTCGCGGCAACTCTTGGTCATTGATGAATCAAGTAACAAAATATCGATAGCTTGGATAAGCGGCTATGGACTATAGGAGTGTAAAATAACCTCACCAGTTGATGTTGACTTTCTTCTCTCTGAGCCGGGATGGCAGTCTCGCAAAGATGAGGAATGCTAGAGGCATCATCCCCGTGACATATTCATAGGGCCACCAGGCAGTTGTCGGCCATTGCGAGGCAGCGGCTCTACCAAGCAGATAAATTTTTAATCGGACATGCCCAACAAGGTGAGCAGAGTTAGTGGATAATGAGAACACATATAACTATGTGACTTGTACTTCTCAATGCTTCATGCTAAGTGTATGAGACAGACCAAAGGGAATTCAAACCAAATAGATAAAAAGAGCAATAAAGATGATTACGGGTACTAATTAATGCAATTATTTGCTTAATGACAGCAAGATAGTAAGTTAAGACTCAGAATTGCAAGATAAATATAGGTAGAGATATGGAGCTACTTAGCTTTGTGTCTTAACTGTGGAGCTGAAATTATTCACAACACTTAGCATTTCTGCAGATTGTGGCCTTGATGATATGGGCTATTCATAGCCACACATTCTTAGTTGTAGAGTTAAGCTTCAAAGTTACAGATAAACATTTCTGGAAATAGTCATCTAAAGCAAGATATGCATGGTAAATACTAATTGAGCAAATTTAATCATCTATCTCATTATGCAGATGTTTTATTCACAAGCAACAGTTATACCTAGTCAAGCAAGCTTATGCTTTTAGAGATCTGATATAACTCAAGTTGAGATTCGACATGTTTTTGAATAAAACGAGACATTCAGTTCATGCTCATCACTATAAAGCATATTAGCTTTTCCCTAGTATTTTAGCAGGATTTCTTTGCAAATAAGCTCATACTTTTAGTAGTAAAGATGGATCATGATTCAATCATTCAAAGATGACAGTTAAGAATTAGGTTTCAGTTGCTATTTAAAATGTGCAACATATATAGCAATCAAAAGTTAAAGAAGATAGTTAAAGCTTATCTTTCTTGAGTTTGATTCTTTCACAGATGTTAACAAGAGTTGCTGCTTCTCTTAGAGATATCAATCCAAGGAAGCATTAGATCATATCTCTCTTTTGTTGTAGCATTTGTTCTTAAAAATTTGTGACTGATGCATGACGTTGAACTTGTACTGTAAGATTTGAAGGTTCCAGGATTTGAAGGTTCCGGGAGTTGAACTGCAGGAACTATGTTGCGGGAACTGCGGGAACTAGGTTGAGGGACTGAAGCCTGTGGAGCTACTAAACTGATGCTTGCATAGCAGAATTGAAACTTGAGGAGCCACATGATTGGTGCTTGCAGAGGATGGAATTATGCTGCGGGATTTGAACTGCGGGAACTAAGCTTGCGGAATTAAATTTGCAGAACAGAAGCTGCGGGAACTAAGCTTGCGGAATTAAATTTGCGGGACTGAAGCTGCCGGAACTAAGCTTGCGGAAGTCTGTTGGGCAAGTTTACAGTTGCAGAATACTCTTACAAAGCCAACTACAGTATTTACTCATACATGTGCCAAACAACAAATCGGTGAACAATCCAATAAGAAACTTTAAATCTTCCTTTAGCATGGAAAGAACGAAGTTTGTCCGATTTTGTCCACAGGGAAAAAAATCCCCAAATCAACCAAATTTTTCAACATTTAATGTTTTCGAAATTCATTAAATAGGTTTGTAAAGCAAGATTTGATTGTTGTGAATCTGTAATCAAAAGTTATTTTGAGCCAAGGTTTCAAAAGAAAAATTGGGTTTCTGTGAAGAACAAATCTTATGTTTTCAAATGGGTTTTCTCAAAATTTTGTTTCAAAACTTCCAGATCTGAGTATTGAGAACAAGATAAAAGAGATAAGAAGAAGAGAATCTTCTCGAAATAGTTGTTGATGCAGACTCTCTCTGATTTCATTTTCAGCGCTCTCCCTTCAGCCTTGCTTCTGTTCTTCAACCCCCCTCATATCTCTCTCTTGTTTTATGTCTAGGTTCTGTTTGTTGTTGGTTGTAGCTAAATTTTTAGAAGCTCGCTTGATCTTCAAGGACACAGGTAGGATAAATCCCTTAAACTTTTCCTATTTCTAGCGCCAAATTGTGGATGCCGATTTTCCAAGCAGCTAACAACCTCATGAATCTGATGGGTGGAATACATAACAAGAAGAGAAAACAAATTGGAAGAAAACAAAATTAAAATAATCAAACAAGTTTAACTTGGTTCGACAGAGATCTGCCTACGTCCACGGGTAATAAAAGTTGAATGGGTTTATTGATAGTTGAGTGTTACAGGATGATAGAACTCTATTACATAATCTTTTGATTCTTTGTGAAAGAAAAGAAAAATTAATTGTTCAACTA
>JAJJMC010013954.1:817234-890802 GCA_023531435.1 Papaver californicum | reverse complement strand
GACAGTTTTACGGTTGGGTTTTGAGTACAAACCCAACCGTAAAACTGGGTGAATTTAAACTGAAAGGTTTACGGTTGGGTTTGCACTCAAAACCCAACCGTAATATTATTATTATTGTGCAGTGACTTGTTTATGGTTAGGTTTTCAGTGAAAACCCAACCGTAACCCTGGGTGAATTTTATAGTGACACATATGATAGTACAAATTTTTTATTTCAAAAAACCATATTCATATTATGATTCCTCCAACATACATATGATATTGTTACTACTAATATTAAATTAACTATATTATGATTCCGACTCCGAGTCAGAAACAAATGATATGAATTGAAAGGTCGGGGAGGGTTTTAATGCCTTCCAGAGTTCGAAATTTTGCTCGAACCGGAGACACCAACCCTTGGCGATGTCACCGTCGTATCCATCCTGTAACGGGGGTAATGGACTTCCTTCTTTCAACTTGAGACCGACAAAATGGCAGTTCTGCACCAGCCCAATCACACATCTTCTATTAGCCAATTGTTCAACAAATGTTGATCTTGTTGGTGCAAATGTAAAACAATATCCATTTGAGATATAATGGATGACGCAATTGAAAGCGTTAGCGAGGATTTGGCCACATATTGGCATGCTCATCCAATACTCGCTAGTGCAATTCTTGTTGCCTATTAAACGCCTTTCGAACGCAATGAACTCCTCGTTTAACAACGCCTCTTCATCTCTATATGCACACATCATTGGCTTGTATAAATCCGGGTAAGAGCGTAGTCCAACCGCTGACTTATGCCTTACATAAGTGACTTCGTCCATACCCAACCATGCTGCTCCGCTAAATGGTCCAACTTGTTCGATGAATACATGGTATCCACAATTACCATCACCGGCAACATCATCGGTGGCCTTTATGTATGGACGAAAAAAACCCGGAAACGATGACATATAATTTTCATAAATAATGTGCTCGGTTCAGACGATTTTGCCATTCTCAGTTCTTGAAAAATTTGATGGAAATTGCATCAATCCTCTTGCAATCCGGATCATATATGGCTCTTCAACCACTAATGTATTGGCTTTAAGTTTTTCTTTTCTTCTTGCTAATTTTTTCATACTAACTCTTTTTTTTCTTCTTGCTAATTCCTTCATACTTACTCTTCTTGAGTTTGGGTGTAGAGGAACTTTTCCCTTGGCACCAAGATCAATTGTTGAACTTTCTTTAGTGGGAACCGCGGGACCTTTTCCTTTAATATCTACTACACTTGGCCCCCTTGTTCCGTTTGACTTATTTTTCGTTTAGCATCAACCTCCTTCTCATCCTCTGCTGCATATTCCTTTTGCAAATGCTCAAACGCACAAGGGTTTCTTTTCTTTGATTCTTCATGCAATTCCCTAGCTTTTTTACGTCCCACGGCCCTCGATTCTTTGGTAGAAGGCCTACCTTTTCTCTTCCCTCTAATTGGTTCCTTGACAGCGTACCTTGTGTGCGGAAACACGAAGTAACTCAACTTCGTCAACCAAATTTACCTTTGCGCCTTATCTAATGTATCGTATTTGTTGGCTAAAGCCTTTCCAACGTGGGTCTCGGCAAACGATGCACCAAAATCTTGCTCGACGATGGGTTCATCGAAAGACAATTGTTGCCAAAACGGATCAATATCTTGAATTGGGATCACACCGTCTTCTTCGTACTTGGGCATCATATGCCGGCAGGGAAGTCCCAAACTTGAAATGTTAGGACAAACACACTCTTCTTCTTCGTGTAAGTTGCCCAATCTATAGTGCTTTACTTCGTACATTATCTTCTCAATAGCACACTGCGACACCTTATAAAAAATACTTTGGAGCAATGGTTCGTCCTTATAGCTGACGTGTTTTCTAGAAAGGCTTTTTTCAAAAGATTCCTTAACTCTGTCAAGGTCACGGAGAAAATAATCGTGCATCGCTTCGAAGACCGTAACAAACCCACCATCAGAATTATGAAGCTTCTTCTTCATTCTGTTGTGAGATGACTCCACGGTACTTGTAGCTTGGTTGTCAAAGTGCCTATATTGGTTTGTGAACGCCGCTACAAACTTCTCTTTGTGGGGATTCAACCAATGGTCCATCAAATAGTTCACAACTTTTGGATAATTACTCCAATGCAAGCATAACATACGAACATTTTCTTCATAATCTTCCTTGGTGATAGACCATGTCAAAGCCTCCCATTCAGTTTGGAAACTAGCCCATTTTAGTTCCGCCAACTTGTCGTCCTCCTCGAATTTTTCTTTCGCCGTTTCTTGTTCTGATTTCGGCAATTTTTTAATTCTCTCCATCTAGCTTTTATTTGTTGGCCGAATAATCGTTTTGCACTTGGTTTGAATATTGTTCCACAAGTGGAACGTGCAAATAAGATGATGAGCATCTGGGAATACCCTTGCAATGGCGTTCATCAAGCCTTGTTCTTTGTTGGTGATAATTACCTTAGGGGTATATCCTTCAACGTAGAATAATTTAATTTGTTCCAATGCCCACACATAGCTTTCTTCGATCTCGTTTCTCAAGAAGCAAAAGGCAACACTAAACGGCGACTTGGTAGAAGTTTGGCCTACAACATTCAAAACCGGGAGCTCATACTTGTTAGTTTTGTACATGCAATCCATCATAAGCACTTGATGGGAGCACCGTGCTAACTTTATAAACTCGGGATGAGCCAATATAATATGCTTAATTTCTTTATTCTCATCTTCTTCATGAAACATGGTGTAGTTTTTCGTCTCCCCCAAGTACAAAAGTTGTTGGATCGGGTCCCTTTCTTCCCATTTCTCACGCTTCAACTTGGCTTTGGCGTTGTATATTGTCTCCAACGTAGACACATTATTTGAGTCTTTTTTCTTCAAGTGCCCGAGTATATCACTGGGTTTCAAACGCTTCATATCGTCTACGATGAGCTTTTCTTCCTTGGTAAGCCGGGCCATAGAAGGATGCGTTAACAAAGTCTCTGGTGGTAGGTGGTTGTGACGACCGCATACAACTGTAGACAAGAACCACTTATTCTCGTTGTTCTTACGAAATTGAAGCTTGAAAGGACATCCCGTCTTCTTAGTGTAAGTTTTTCGCTTGATCTTCGTCTTTGGTACATACTCAGTACCCTTCTTTGCATGTCTTGTGTATTGTCCACTACACTCACAAACCATTTGAAAGCGGTTGTGTTTTTGTTGGTTGTTACAAACAATCACACACATGATGAGTTTCCCATGTTCTGTAGCCCACTTCTTTGCATCATCTTTTTTATCCCATGTCTACATGGTCCAAGAACAGAAAGTTAGGAGAAAAAAATGGCATTATGACAATTGTCGAAAGGGATTAACAACTTATCTATAACCTACCAGGTCGTTCAAATAGTTATCCGTAGTATCTCTAGTTTCAATATCATGTGGAGGAGGCTGATCATTCATTGGTTGAGGTACAACCGCTACCTGAACAAAAAAAATCAAGGCCAAGCGTCAGACAAAACACAAAAACCAATAATTTTACGGTTGGGTTAGAAGCGTCACACCCAACCGTAAAAGCGTCCGACCCAACCGTAGAATCGACGGACCCAACCGTAATACAACAAAAATAGCCAAACCAATGTTACGATTGGGTTTTCAGCCAAAACTCAACCGTAACAAGTGCAGTAAATACCCATGCACGTAATAAGTTACGGTTGGGTTTGTGGTCAAAACCCAACCGTAACACTGTGAAACACAACTGTTGACAAACACAAATGTATAGTTACGGTTGGGTTCTCAAGAAAACCCAACCGTAACTTATTAGGTGTAACAAAAAAAAAACACTGTTATGCACCTCATTTCCTTAAATATCACCAAAAAATGTAAAAAGAGTTTAAGTTAGAATGATACCTGACTATTCTCAACGGTTGAATCTTCACTTTGACGATTACTATCTCCAATTGGTTTAGTTTCAGCATCACAACTTACATTTAAAACCTCTCTACCATCCAAATAATCATACATAGTTGGGTCTCCCTCAATGGGTATGTAGAATTTGGTTTGGGAATCATACAAGGATTCACCCTCCACAAATTTGCCACTAGAATCACTCATTTTGGGTTTTTCAAAATTTTGGGTTAAAACTCTCTTATCTCTCTTCCACTTTTCCCACCAACATAAAACAAATACAAGACTGATTTAAGCATAAAAAATGAAGAATATAGGAAATGGAGATGATCATTTACGGTTGGGTTTCAAGAAATAACCCAACTGTAACTACATTTCCTCTAATAAACTTATGTTTACGGTTGGGTCCGATAATTAAACCCAACCGTAATATAATTTGCAACAAAAAAACATATTGTTACGGTTAGGTTTCATTATAAAACCCAACCGTAAATGATCATCGCACTTAAACTAACATTAAAATTTACGGTTGGTTTCTAAGCCAAAACCCAACCGTAATATAACTTTACAAAACCCAAATTTACAGTTGGTTTCTAAGCCACAAATTTGTTACGGTTGGGTTTCATTCCAAAACCCAACCGTAAATTATCCTCAAAAGTGACACAAAAAAAACAATTCCAATGGTTGAAAATCTAGCCGTTGGGAATTTTTTCCCTATAAAAGGAAACCTTTCCTTGTCACTTTCTCATTATTCTCTATCCATTTCATTCTCATTATAATTCTAGACTTTCCAACTCATTCTCACCATACCCTTTCAACCATTAAAAATGGTTCGATACACGAATGATGAAGATGTTGCAATTGTTCGAGCGTGGGTTACGATGATAGACCACGCTTACGAGAAAGCCTTCTATAACAACAATAGAAACGTTGTTATAGCTGAAAATTGGATGGACTGTCAGGAGGACGATTCTTGGTGGGAGCGTGTGTTTGAAATGTTTGAGGCATTACGCGGGAATAGATATCGGAGGGCGTGCAGTTTCATCAAGGGACGCTTTGAGGCGTTGTATGAAGAAATGGAAAACCTAAAATTGGAAATGAAAATGAGAGTTGAAGCATTTCCCGACCAAACCAATGCGGAAAGAGTAAGTGTGTCAATTAATAAATCATTCTTTAAAATTTTATTAAAAATAATGAAACTTATAATTGATTTATTTTTTTTCAGCATGTCATGGCTAGGGCGTAGTATAAAATCAAATATGGGAAGGAGTTCAAGCATACAGATTGCTATCGTATCTTGGAACAAAGTTTCTATCTTGAGTTTCGCCGTTATGATTAAGTGTTTAAGTGTTTAAGTGTAATCATCTGATGATCTACTGTATTTCGTTTCCTTTAGTTCTACCTTTAATGTTAAAAATAAGGTTTTTAACAACTCTGGTATTTGATAAGAAAATGAACTAAACCCAAGCATAACTAATTTTGTCTTAAAAACTTGTTTTACGGTTGGCTTCCATGACTCAACCCAACCGTAACTACAATCCATACTACAAACATTCATATTTACGGTTGGGTTATATTATTAAACCCAACCGTAACAAAAATTGTACAAATAAAGCAACTAGGTTACGGTTGGGTTTCAAGGCAAAACCCAACCGTAACAATATGGTAAAATGTACACTATTACTAACACTACAAGTTACGGTTGGGTTCGGTGACTAAACCCAACCGTAACTACATTTCACTGTAAAAATCATTTTACGGTTGGGTTCGATTACTAAACCCAACCGTAAATAAATTGTAGAAACACCACAACTAGGTTACGGTTGGGTTTCACCTCAAAACCCAACCGTAAATTCTGCGGGATTCTCAAAATGTCTGAATTTCCGTCTCCTTAAAGTACACAATTCCAACGGATTTTTTGTTTCAAAAATCTATCCGTTGGTTCCTTTTTCCCTGTAAAAGGAAACCGTTACTTGTCACTTTCTCATTATTCTCTATCCCTTTCATTCTCATTATAATTCTAGACTTTCTCATTATTCTCACCATACCCTTTCAACCACTAAAAATGGTAAACACATACACGAATGATGAAGATGTTGCAATTGTTCGAGCGTGGCATACGATGCTAGAGCATGCTTACGATAGAGCCTTCTATAACAACAATAACAACGTTGTTTCACAACAAAATTGGTATGAGGGTCAAGATACCGAAGAATGGTGGAAGCGGGTATTTCGAATATTTGCGGCATTAGAGGGGAATAAATCATAGGCCGTGGAGAGCCATCAAGAGACGGTTAGAGACGTTGTATCGACAAATGAACAACTTAAAACTGGAAAAACAAATGAGATTCGAAGCAAATCCCTACGAGAACGGTGTGGAAAGAGTAAGTTTGTCGATTAATAAATCGTTAATGAAAAAGAGATTTCAAAAACTCAAACTAATAATTGATTTGTTTTTTTCAGCATGTGTTGTCTATGGAGCAGTATAGAATCAAATATGAGGAGGAGTTCAAGCATACAGATTGCTACCGTATTATGGAAACAAGTCGGGTGTTTGATTATCGCCATTATCTTTAGGTGTTTAAGTGTAATCATCCAATGGTCTATTGTATTTCGTTTCCTTTGTTTTTTTCCTTTAATGTACTACTTTAAATCTATTACAATAGAAGGAATAAGTTACAAAGTTGTGTTTTAAACCCAATTTGGAGTATATTGAAAATCAAAAAACAGTTAACAGGACCACTTACGGTTGGGTACGATTACTAAACCCAACCGTAATAAATTCACAACTTGTCTACGGTTGGGTTTTAAGGCAAAACCCAACCGTAATTCTGTGTTGAAATTGAAACAAAAATTAACATAATCTGTTACGGTTGGGTTATAAGCCAAACCCAACCGTAAACTGTACTGGCTACGGTTGGGTTTTAAGGCAAAACCCAACCGTAATTATGTGTTGAAATTGGAACAAATATTAACAGAATTGTTACGGTTGGGTTATAAGCCAAAACCCAACCGTAAATTCTACTGGATAGCACAAATTTGGATTATCTAATTTGTGTGTTTTTCGTTTTTTCTTTGTTTCAAACACCCAATTTACCTTCAATCTAGTAAAAATGATTAAATTATTTCAAAATTTTGATTTTTAAAACTCAAATTTAACAAAAAAAATCAATTCCCAAAAGGATGAGTTACGGTTGGTTTTTCCTTTAAAACCCAACCGTAAATATGGGAAAAATGGTGTTCATCATTTTCTTGTACTTGCTGTTGGGTCTGGTTGAAAACCCAACCGTAACTATGGGAAAAAAGGTGTTCATTATTTTTCTTCTACTTACGGTTGGGTCTGGTTTAAAACCCAACCGTAACTTTTCACAAAAGATGGTGTTCATCATTGTTCTTTGATTTACGGTTGGGTTTTGTTGAAAAACCCAACCCTAAATCTGGGCAAAAATGTTGTTCTTCGGTTTTCTTATGGTTACGGTTGGGTTATACATGAAACCCAGCCGTAAATTTTTCTGAACAACAAAATTTGAATCTTTCAAATCGTGATTTCATCAAGTTTTTCTTCCCAGCAAACACAAATTCAAAAAAAAAAAAAATTCAAATCATTTGATTAGGTAAAAGATTATGTTTAATTAATCATGATTAATTTAAACTAATTAATGTAATTAAGATTACTAATGAGGGGTGATTTGGGTATTGTGAAAATATTATGGATAAGGGGTTTTTGAGTTTTACTTCATAGTGTCCCTATTTCGTCTTATTATTGGAACCCCTCTATTAATATGGGAGCCCCTATATCAGCCTTCCTATTCTTAAGGTAATAGGAAAAAAAAATATTTTTAATATTTTTTATAATTATATCCCTAGATAATAATTAGTAAAATTTAGATTTGATTTATCTCTTAAAATATAAAATAGATTTTTATAACTTTATACTATTGGAAAACTTCATCTAATAACGGACATAATTTAAAGATTAATAGATAAGGGAGTGTAATTTTAGCTAGGATCTCACCATCAGTGAGGTTCATTCAGCAATATTTCAAGATTTATTTGGAATGACATAATTCAAAATTTACTTTGAAATTATATCCAAGTTTGATGCCTTCAACGTTCTCAATTTCTCTACATTCAAAATCAGTGAATTCTATCTTTTTTATCCCAAACATGAACATTTCCAAAAGTTTGGAGATGCATACTCTAAGACTCGAATATATACTACATGCCAAATATTACTATCACAAGACAGAAAAATATAATCCTTGGGCCTTAAAATTACTAATGCGAGAAAATTAGAGCAAGATGGAACTGTAAACTGCTGTATTTCCATTCTAACTCACGCTTGAAAAACAAAAATCTGTCACTTGCCACCTACTAGAATTTATAAGAAACAAAAACCCATCCCATTCTTTTAAAAGTGCTTGCTTTACGAAAATAACCAAAACAGGGGAATAAGCTAACAACAAGTCCTTCCCAAGTGAAGAGCAAGGGTGTGTCTTCTGCTACCTCCAATAACAAAACCTACTTCCAAAGATGGAAACCAAACTTAAGCCACGAGAGTACTGGCAGTGGTAGATTCACTGCACACACAAAAAAAAGAACATCGAGTTATGAATTCTTGGTTACGCACAGAAAAATCATGATCCATAAATGTAACGCGGCTAACGAAAAACTGATGCATGATTACTTGATGATCTAAGCATCAAAGAGAATTACTTCAAACACAAACTACAATTGCACAAGCAGGAAATAGGAAATCCAAACAATTTTGAGATAAATATATAATGTGCACTAATTTGGGAAAAGCAAAACAATCCTTGTTATTCATAAAGTTATAATCAAGCTATTCAAAAAGCAAATAAGTGTGACTGGAGGTCACAATGTACGATCCCTAACCATACTTGTTGACATTCCGAAATCTCCACCTAAAATAAATTTGTGCGGGCAAATTTGGTAATAAAGAATATAAATGACACTGGTAAGTGACAAAAGAAGTACCGTCCAGAATATATCATCCCTAAACATTGCAATAACAGAACTAACCAAAGTCTAAGTAATGAGTCTAGCCTGCCTTTATCTCACACAACCCACTATTCCATAAATGTATAACGGCTAAGGAAGTATGGATGCATAATTGTTTGACAATTAACGCATCAAAGAGAATTGCTTCAAACACTAACAACAATGGCACGTGCAAGAAGAAAACGCAAACCATGCTTGTCAGATGGAAATCTTCACACTTGATATATATATATATATATATATATTGTGCCCACTAACTTGGGAAGAGCAAAACAATACCTAATATTCACAATGTATGATCCCTAACCATACTTGTTGAAATTCTGAAACCTCCATTTGATATAAATTTGCGCAAGCAAAATCGGAAAGAAACTTATTTTTTTATTGGTAATTAACAAACCACAATTAGGTGTCGAAATATATAATCCTCAGACATTGCAATAACGGAACTAACCATCCTCAAAAAACGTGGCCGAATAACCCCTCAAAATACCTGTTAATCCTCTAAGGTCCACAACCACCACTCAATAACATTAACCAAGAAGAAAAGCTCAAATATTTGCCACAACATCAATAAAAACTTAATGGGTCACTAGTTCATGTTCAAATTAGCTTTTCAAGCAGCAAAAACCAGGAGACAACAAAGATGCAAAACAAAGGCCTGGAATGAACAAACAAACCAAATTCTTCAAAACAAGTCTTTGACAATGTAGTTTCTCAGACAACACATAACACAATGAATAGCATGAGTAAGTACATTTGACAATCCTAAGGAAGCAATCTAATCAGAGATATAAATAAACATATTCAAAATGCATACAGAAATAAAAAGAAGAAACAAATTTGGGTTATTGTATACTCACTATTTCCAGACTGGAGGAAGCTTCTTGGTTCTCTTGTAATAACGAGCAAGACGGTGAATTCTACTCTCAACCAAAATCAACCTAAACTTGGAGTCCTTATCCTTCCTGTTCCTCTCCAAATGCTTTCTGATAGCAACAGCCTTCTTAATGAGATGGTACAAATCCTCAGGGATTTCAGGTGCAAGCCCTAATTATCAAAACAGTAACCATAATCATAACCATAATCTCACACCTCAAAAGCTACTAATCAACAAAAAAAATTCTAAGAAAATCAGTAACATACCATGAGCCTTAAGGATACGCAAGATCTTGCTACCAGTGACACTCTTAACTTGAGCAATACCATGTGAATCACGGAGAATAACACCAATCTGAGATGGGGTTAAACCCTTCTTTGCAAACTTGCAGATGTTATCCTCAACCTAATAACATCCAAAAAAAAATCAAACAAAATTTACAAAATATATTAAAAAGACCCGTTATCAGTAAAGGTTAAAGCTTAGGCTACTGTTTCAGAATTGGAAACAAAGGGTTCGTTTCTTACATCAGGTGAAGAGATCTTGAGCCAGCTTGGAGGAGTTCTCTTGTAAGGCAAAGCAGATGAGGAAATACCCTTACTGTAAAAAAAAAATGAAAGTTTTAGTAATACAGAAAACAGAATAATAACCATTAAATCAATGAAATATAAGAAGAAGAAGATTGAAATTACCCTGAAGAGTGCATACGACCCATGATTGCTGATGGAGGTTTTTCACTTCTTTCGACTGCTTTTCCTTTTTGGTTTCTCTGGTTTTATACAACCCTAAATAAAATTGTAGAGATTTGGAAGAAGAAGAAGGAAAAGGGGTAAAAAAGGAGTGTCAAACCCTACGCACAAGAGCTTATCTTTTCTCGTAATTCCGTTTGTATCCCTCTATTAGATGGGACGGCTGCTATAAAGGGTCCGAATTGCTGCATTTGGGGACCGGTTGCTTTTGATAAGGGACACGCTGTAACAAAAAAGTATCGAAACTTCCTTCTTTTGACTTGACCACGACCTTGACCTCAGGTGTGTTGGTTTGACGGTATATCTAAAAATTTAAAGGCCTAGGTAAATAAAATTTCTACATTGAATGGTGAGGAAACTCTAACTTTCTATTGGACGAAATAAGGTTTTTATGGTTTTTGTGAAACGAGAGTTATGATAAGGACATTTAACATAATTTGATTGGTGTAAATATTTAGGGGTTAAAGAAACTCATTCTCCTATTGACTATTTTGTTTTAAAATTATTACATTTCATTTACACCTAATACTTAATTTTACCGGGTCAACGTCACCTATAGTGGGTGGACAACACCACAAATCGACGATCTACGTTTAATCATCTTTAATAAACGAATACCATAATATGTATATTCATTGTGATTTCTAACTAACCAAACTTGTAACAGAAGTGAATCCAACACATGCGGGTCAATTTCATCATTGTTATTTGTTTCATTTTAAATACATTTTTTATTTTGTAAAAGAGGTGAATCCAACAGATACGAGTATAGGTAATTATCAATTTCATCATATACTTTTTATTTCTACGAGATAAAATTAATCTTAAAACATTCTTTCGGAAATTAGGCGCAATCTGTTACCAAAAAACTATATTTAGTGAGGTTAGCTTCGGAAAATTATGAAATTCCACATAACGAAATCATAAGAACTTAGTTAAAGGGTATTACAAAAAGATACGAGCAATTTTGCGTAACAGATTCAAAAAGATGCGAGCAACTATGCCCGTTGCATAACACGGACACAAATCTAGTTATTCCGAAAAAAGTGTTTGAAACTTCCTTCTTAACTTGGGAGGCAAATTTGTTTCAGTTTTTTTCCATATTTCCCAAAAGAAGCACAGACCAATCGAGCAAGATTGAGTCCATCTTTCTTCTTGCAAGCAATTATAAAGATGTATGTATAGTTTTGGGTGCTAGTGCAGCTTCTAAACCCAATTGGAGAAGCGAATAGAATACACTTTGAAGCTTTACACTGGAAGAAGAGATGGTCGACAGTTTCATCCTTTTCAATGCAAATAGTGCAGTTCTTTTCAGCCTCAGGAATCCACCTACCTACATTAGCCTTAAATGCCAAACCGCTATTGAGCAGTCTCTACCCAAATGCCAGAATCTTATGAGGGATATTATTCATTTTCCAAAAGTCCTTCCAAGTAAAAGGGAACTCACCATGTCTTGAGCGAGTCCCCTGCGCATCGATCAACATTTTCTAAAACGATTTTGTTGTAAACTCTCCATGAAGGGTGAATCGATAGATATATGCAAAGCCATGTTGCTAATACAATAAACTTCAACTTCATTAAACAACTATGGTTGAGAGTGTTAAGAGTCTCATTATTTGGAGTGATTGAGCATAATATATTCGACAGTGGTATTTTTAAACTTGGATTCACAGCTAAAGAGAAGTTAACAAGTTTACTAGAATGATGGGTATCCAAGGTTCCTCCCAAATTTTTGTAGTAGAACCAGAATGAATAAAATCTTTAGTTTGCGGAATAAAGAACCATTGAGTAAAATTGGGCAGATGAAATACAACAATGAATCCATTTTTTCCATTAAAACCATTGTAGTACTGAATCCATTCCAGATAACTCCAACATAGCCGATCAAAAGCCTTTTTCATATTAGTTTTCACTAGTAAACCCGGATTGTCATCTTGAAGTATCAAGTCAACTAGCTCATTAGCCACCAAGGCCTCATCAACAATTTGCCTCCATTGAGCAAAGCTGCTTGATTTTGAGAGATAATCTTGTCCACCACCGCTGATAGTTTAGTCAAAAGGACCTTTGCAATGGTTTTGTAGATGCTCGATAGCAAACTAATCGGTCACTCGTGGGAATCAAGATTATGTACGTAATATTTACTTGATTACCACTTGTTCTAGTAGCACTCATAAATTGATGAAAGAAACGGGAATTTTCATCCCCAAGCTTAATATAAGATTGCCTAGAGCGAGACCCACTCTCGCATTATAAGTAAGTAGCTAAATCAGCTTCACCCTTCGCAAAAAAAAAAGCGCATCTTCAACTTTAATTTAGCAGCGCTATCACTCTTTAGCCTCGAGAGAACCAAAGTTCTCCTTAACCCAAGCCTTGATTATAACTCCTAGCTAGCTTTTGTAATTCTTCCATAAATAAAATGTTGGGTACAATAATCAAAAATGAAGAAAATCAAATAAACCAAAGTTGTTGATACTTAGCTTTTAACGGAAGTGATTCGTCAAAACGGATGAGCTCCTCGTATCTCCGCAACATCAAGATGGTATGTAATAAAACTTTGGAAAAACAGAGTGAGTCATGTGTTCAACACGCTGTCCTTAAAATATTAGTGTTTTACACTCAAGAGTGATGTTATAACTTCCACAGGGCGGATGCCTCCAGGATAAAACACCCTACTATACCTACTAGTAGCACTCGTAGTAGATGCTCAACTTGAGCTTTGCAACTCAAAAAAACCATTCAAGGAAAATCTCAAAAAACTTAAGAAAGATAATAAAAAATTATTATTCTTTTGGTCTCTCCAAAAATATGGAGAAACTCTTTTTCCTTGGATGTCAAAATAGGTTGAGAAAAGTTTAATTATATAAACTCTTAATACAACTTAAGAAGTGGAAACTCCCCGATGTGGGACTAAAGTGTTTCATTCACAAAAGAAAACAAAGGAAAAACCAAAACATGTAAAGTGACCAATAGGTCAGGAGCTCGAACCCAAATAGGCATAATATTTTATATTTTAATAAAAGATTTAAAACTCATTTTTTTAGCCATTGTTTTCCAATAATCCCGCACATGAATGAAAACCTCGGTAAAACATGAAAAACACAAATAGATCTTGGTAAATCAACACCCTAAATACCATGACCCGACTTGACTGAACAGACAGATGGACCGTGCGTGTGTTGAAATCATACTAGCCATGCCAATGGCCTCTCCTTCACACAAAATTGTGTTGACCCCAAGGTAATACTATTAATTGCATAAATCATAATAGTATAGAGAGCTTTCATCTTTAGTTTCCCATAGTGTGACTAAAAGTTCTGTTCACCAAAGTGAAAATGAGTCAGTGATCCCTTAGCGACCCTTAGGTACTAAGTATCAGTAATATCAAGACCATAGAAAACAACATAAAAATCATTTACTCAAAATGAATTAAATCTTGAAAAAAAAATGAAAATCACATAGAAAACAGGAAATACCATATAGGCAAAGGTGTCCATGAGGTCTTGAACCTTTGTTTAGTGAGAGATTACCGGAACTACTTGCTAGAGACAGTGAACGCGATGTCTGAACTGTTAGTGTTTGGTGTAATTCGCGATAACCACCACGCATGATATCTCCAAGGTTGTTTCCAAGCTCGTGCGGTTGTTCTCATTTTGGCCCTGAGCAAATATCTCATTTCTCAGAAGGCTATAGAGAATCAGCTTTATTCTCATAGGAAACATCCCACTTCCACATTCAGACATGTGAGTTCTATCAAGAGTGTTTACTGCTACACCCCACTTCAATCTTAAATTGAAACTATAGAACTCATTAAGACTTATTAAAATTCATCCTTCACATGCAGTCACACTATGACGTCTACACCATAGGGAAGGGACGGAAAATAAAATTCTCTGATAGTGTTTCCTTTAACCCACCATAAATTAGTTGTCTCATTCAAAACCTTGATCTTGGGATCTCCAGTCAATAAGGTTGAGTATCCTTCATGGAAAGTTTGTTTAATGAGCTTAAGCCTCATCCCCCTTGATGCAATAACAAACTATCTCTCTAGATTGTCCTCTCGTCAAAGGATTCACTAATTTTTCTCTTGACTTCACTAAGTCGAGTAGTTGTCTTACTGAAATTAGCCATCTCCGAGTTTGTCTAGACTTTATCAGTTGCTCATTTACTTTAGAATTACATAGTCAATTGAGTTTCAGCAATGCTGGCCACAGGTTTCGGTCACAGAGGAATGCCTTCCAAAAATGGATTAATCCATTCAACTTCCTCGCATGCTTTAAATTAAGCGAGAGAACTTTGATTTCATCTCAGTCGAGTTCCTCATGTTTTTTGGAATATTTCAAACTATTGATACAACTTAAGAGGTTGCACAAATAGACTAAAACTCTCCAAAGCCTGAAATCAAAACATCTCTTAAGGTCAGTCCAATATGTATCATGCACATACACAATTTCAAATGTACCTCAAGTAATGCAAATTTCTGATCAGATCATCCCACTAATTCTTCTGGGGTCACAAGTGTATTTGTACATCGAATTTACTGCACATTTACAACATACATTAAACGTATCGAGTTTGACAAAGACCATTTCCGTCAGAATTTCTTCTGGTTCCAATGATCCTTTAGATCATGCTTGTCTACAACAACTTAGTCTTTCAATCAAATCGTAAAAGTCACATGTTTTCTAGGTGGTTGTAAAGCATATAAATGCATATACAAGATACATGTACTAGATACTAGTACGGTCATTACATTTTCCTCAAAAGGTTAGTGTCATATATATCACATATTTGAAATTAAATATGTACCTCAAGCATCTTAATTCTCTTGTCCTTTGATCAGAGCATCCATGTGATTCTCCAGGATTAAAATGGGAAACATGCACACCTATTTTACAACACACATTAAACACATTTGACAAAAACTATATAATCAGAATTTGATTTTGGTTCCTTCTGGTCCTTTAGACCACGTCAATAACATATTTGTTTCATGTCAAACTTTAAACAACACAAATTTGTAAATAGTTGTAAAACACATAATAAAGGTATGCTAAACATATGCACCTTTAATAGATTTAGTGTAAATACACTTATCAAAATTCATTAGTGTCATATCACTAGAAATCATCATCATCACATAACATTATTGTTAGGTCAATGACTTATTGCTTGGTTTAAGTCAAGTATATGTAGGTGTAATCAGTTTGTACCTTTAACCCCTAGCGCTAACAAACCTTTAAGGTTTGTCCACCTTTGACTAACTATTTAAGTATATTTCCTCAACATCCATCTAATGTAGCATACTGACAATAATGGAAAACAATGTCTGACGTAGTAATTTTAGTGTCATATGAGTATGTGCCAGAAAATCACTACTTTAGTCTCTAACAACAATTTTACAAACTCAAGTCTCTGTCTAACTTATTTTATCTCATGTGAGAATCCAACCTCAGAAAATTGTTGTCGAGAACTCAACATCCTCAACAATAAAATTCATTTTATTCAAATGTTGTTCAATTCAAAACTTACAAGTTATCATACTACAGTTCTGGTGATCATATGCAATGATATGCTAAAAAAAATCGACTCTTCATTCTCACCTTAGACCCCCACAATTGAGGTCTATAGGGTAGGACACATATAAGTTTAGGATCTTCTATAAATATGCTTGAGAAATCAAACGAACACTTGTTTCCATCTTATACCCCCACATTTGAGGCATAATGGCCCCCACAGTTTCTCAACATAAGAAACTACAATTACGTGTCCTTTAGGTTGCATCTAACTAAGACACATCATATAATGGTACTCTATACAAACATTATGATATAACATGTTTATGTATTCATTCTCAATTCATTGACGATTTTTCCTTTTATTTACTATTGTCTTGTTCTATTAAGCTAACACTCAAAGCATCACAAGACCACATTTCTAAGTATAACATTTCATAGTAACTTAGGTAGATAGCATTTGACACTAGTTTTAAATCGCAATGCACATATTGAGAATAATATCATAATTTGATTAATGTCCATACCTAACAAGCCTTGCACATCATTACCTATTTCTTAACCTGTTTTAATAGTTGAGTTGTTCATGAAAATGCTTTCGCATCTTTCCAATTCTTGGTAGAAGACAAAACATGTCTTTTCTGGAGCACACATTTCAGCACTTCCGGCATTTACCAACCAATTCTTTTCATCATCTCCACTGAAATGTAAAATTACTTAACACAGTATGAATTTCAATTGTTTCATTCAAATTTGAATAAACAATTCTATATTCCGAGGAGCTAAACACACAACTAAAAACAGAAGTTATCACAGATTAGCACTTAGTCTATCATTCAATTTAAGATGATAAAACTTCTGCCTAACTAGGATTCAAAAAATTGGTTGATACTCTCGTTCGACATAGGTAATGTCAAATTATCAATAGATAATAAGTGTTCATCTTATCAAAATGTTTATTACCAAAACATAGTTATCAAGTTACTTAAGTCTCTTTCAACATTAGACTATCACAATCATCAATAAGTAACAAAATTTGGTAATAAAACACCCAAAAACTTTTGTGTACACACATATCAATTAAAACACATGCGTTAGCTTAACCTTCTTGTTGCACTAGTTACTAAAAGATACTTTATACCTCACTATCCATATGACTATGGTACACTAGTATATTATGATTCTCATATTTTTAACAAAAGGTAACATATTCGAAATGATTTAGAAATCACCATTGAAATTGCTAATGCACAATTATTAACCAATCATGTGATCACGCTAATTGATATTACACAACGCATATATAATCAAAGTGATTTATAACATAATGCACAGTTCATATATAACTGATTTAAAATCTCATTATTCATTAGCAATGTGATACTAATCTAACACATAAGAGATTATCACTTTAAGTCACAAAAATCAATTTGTTACTTGCTCTAATTTGTTTATAAGAAATATTTCAACTAAATTGAAATCTCAAGTCTATTATGGATAATAGCACTCACTAGTACTGGCTTTCATATTATATCCAAGTTGACAAAGTACAGCTATAAATGGTTGCAAGATCTCATACTAATCTAGAGCTTAGATACAGTTATTGATATTCTAGACAAACATGCACAACATATTTTCAAATACCATATCTCACAAACCACAAGTCCGAATCAAAAAATTAAATATGAATTTTGAAGATAACATCTATATCTACAAACTTCATTTGAATCACCATTTCAAAAAACTCATAGTTACGCTAGAAAAACTAATTTAGTCAACAATATTTTTTTTCCCGTCAGAATTTTTCAGGAACGTTTCTCAGTTTTGTAAAATATCTAAAAAATACTTTTACAACTCCAAAAATTTCTGAATTTTGGTGTGGGTAACTATCAAGATGTCTATTATACTCTATCAAAAGGATTCATCGAAATTCCTTCTAAGTTAAGAGATATACTCGAAACTCTACAGCTGCCCAGAAAAACTTAATTTTGTTTTTTCACTTCAAAATTAACATCCTTAATTTTCTAATACAATATCATCATCATCGATTCACAAATCGATCATTCATTTATGATTCTTACTAAATAATAATGTCTTAATATAGTTGGGTGCAATAATCAAAAATGAAGAAAATCAAATAAACAAAGGTTGTTGATACTTAGCTTTTAACGGAAGTGATTCGTCAAAACGGATGAGCTCCTCGTATCTCCGCAACATCAAGATGGTATGTAGCAAAACTTTGGAAAAACATAGTGAGTCACGTGTTCAACACGTTGTCCTTAAGACATTAGCGTCTGGCTACACTCAAGAGTGATGTTATAGCTTCCACAGGGCGGATGCCTCTAGGATAAAACACCTTACTACACCTACTAGTAGCACTCGTAGTAGATTCTCAACTTGAGCTTGGAAACTCAAACCCTTCAAGGAAAATCTCAAAAAAAAATAAGAAAGATAATAACAAATTATTATTCTTCTGGTCTCTCCAAAAATATGGAGAAACCTTTTTTCCTTGGATGTCAAAATAGGTTGAGAAAAGTTTAATTATATAATCTCTTAATATAACTTAAGAAGTGGAAACTCCCCGATGTGGGACTAAAGTGTTTCATTCACAAAGGAAAAACCAAAACATGTAAAGTGACCAATAAGTCAGGAGCTCGAACTCAAATTGGCACAATATTTTATATTTTAATAAAAGATTTAAAACTCATTTTTTTTGCCATTGTTTTCCAACATAAAAACTAGTTGAACCCAGAAACTTAGTTTAATCAGCTGTCATTTTCTTTATGATCAAAAAACCCTATATCTTCCAGAATTTAAAGAAAAGATCATCTTCTCAAAAATCCATTCCATATTTTCTTATATTCTACTTGTATGTCTTTCTGAGTTCAAGAACTCATCCAGTTTAAAAATAATATCAAGAATTGTCTTTCATAGTGCAAGAAATCATTTTAGTTTCAAGCAAGTTCAAGAAAATTCTCTTTTTCAGTAGCTTCTACAACAAAAGATTCAAAAGAAAAAGTAGTTGTAGGTATTGATTTGAATAACTTATTTAGCATCGTTGGGGTTTTGGAAACATATGGAGTAACCAAAATTGCAATTGTTCTTTCTTTCATTGCATTCGATTCTGAGAATGAGTTAGAGCTATTATATGATAAAGATGCAATATCTCAAAGTAATACGAACCAGGTAACTTCATATTTCACTACGAGCGCTTAATAGCTAGGAAGATTCCAAATGCTAAAATAGAACTACTTTCATTTAAAATCGTTCTTATAACGATGCTTAAATTACAATTGTTCTTAGTAGAAGTAATGGTGCAACAAATCATATCTACCCTCACATGATATCTTCACTTTTGTTGAAGAAACTTAAGAGAATTGATGTTAAATATCTAAAATAAGACATACATACGTGTTAATTAGTGTACCATTGATGTACACTGATTCCAAAAGAGTAGCCACGATAGCTGATGCAAAAGCAGTCGGTTTAAACGTATTAAAGATTTTAAACGAAATCACTGTGACCGCTTTAGCATACATAATAAACAACAAAAAGTCCTTAATCTATAGAAACCAAGCCCATCAACATGTATGTGAAGAAGACATAGCTTCATTTTTCGATTTTAGATAAATGTTGATTAATCTGAAGAAGAAAAAAAAGTTGTGTGTTTTTGATCTTGGTGGCGGAAGCTTGAGTATTTCGATTGTGGAGATCAAAAAAGGAGGGAGTGATATAAAGGTTAAGGGTGTGGCAGGGAATACCTATCTTGGATGTAGGGATTTCGTCGACCGTATTATTCGGCATCCTCTTAAGCCAATCTATGTTCGAGACACTTCTATGCTCATTGGTAATAAGAATAGTGCTAGATATCTTGGTAGGTTGAGAGTAGAATGTGAGTGAGATTTAAGAGATATGTCATTGGATTTAGAAGCTTCGTTCAAAGTTGATTCACTCCAAGAGGATACCCCTTTGGTTTGCACTCTATCTTTTTAAAAGTTTGTTGAACTTAATTCGCATTTGTCGTAAAGATGTCAGCATATGGTAAAGATTGTCTTGAGAATTTTGGGGTCAAGATAGCCTATGTCTACAAGGTTATTCTAGTTGGCAGGTGTGCAAAATTTTAGATTATTCAATCACTATTGCAGTCATTATTTAATGGAAAAGAGGTATATGAGGGAGTATACAAAGATAAAGATGTTCTTTACTGAGAAACAATCCAAGATGTTATTTTGAGTGGTGAGCAGAATCGTAGTAAGATACTTAAAAACATTACGATTTCAGATTTGGCTGCAATAAGAGTGAGATTTGAGAAAGTTGAGAATTTGAAGAAGAAGATGATGATGGCATAGTCATATTTGAAGAAGAGAATGATAGCATTGTCATATTTGAATGATTGTGCAGGGTACAAGAGTTTTTTGTGCAGATATGTAGTTCCCAGAGTTCCAGCAAATGTTCAAAAGGTATTATTATAGTTATCATGCATTAAGTGTAAGGATATGTTAATTTTTCCAACCAGACAACGTGTCATATTCGCCCTAGTATAAATATTTATCAATATCTAATTAAAAAATATTGTAAGATTTGATTTTATTTTATTTGATATTGTGGCTTTAACACATGAGACAAAGTTATATTAATACACATAATAAATATGTTAAGGTAAATATGGATTTACTGTCGAGTATTGGTATGATTTGTTTTACTAGTTTTTGTTATACTTATATATTAACAACTAAGGTTAATCGATATTTGCGATTTGGTGTAGATAAAGGCTTACCTCAATTGATTCAGTCTCCAACTAATTTGGGGATAAAACACTCAAAATAATCATAAACCACGAATACCATATAGCCTTAGAAATACAACATTATAAAGAGGAAAACAACTCAGAACATAAATATAAACACTGCAAAACATATGGCTTCTAGGGACAACTCATTTTTCAAAATCGTTCCCTATGAAGACTAGTTTTGTCCTGACCGTCACTACTGCTTACATATTTGGTTATCCGGGACCCTTTATCTATGACCGTCCTAACTGGTGTGAGGAGTTTTATTCCACCCCACGCCAAAATCTCTTTCTCCTTCTTTTTAAATATTTTTAGGGTTTTAGATTACAGTTGATTTATGGTTTGAAAAACTGGTTTTAGATTACAAATGATTTGTGGTTTCAAGTTGTTTGTGTTTTTTGATTTTAGGGTTTGAAAATTATAATTACAATTACAAGATCACACTTTCCCTTTCTCCATCGTTTTTGGGTTTGAATTCAGGTAAACATCGTGATCTCGTTTCCCTATTCATATTCCTGTTATTATGTGCTACCTGATTTTGAATATTCATGTTCCATATTCCTAGTCCAGTTATTGTGAGCTAGCCAGGTATTATGATTATAAATAGAGTCTGATAGTAGAGAGAAAGAAAGTATAGTCCACATCGTGATCTTATTATGATTATGAATAAATTTAAAAAAAAAAATAAGAGAAGAATTAGAAAGAAAATTATAGTGTTTGTGAGGTGGCGAAGAAAGATCTCATAGTCAATATTACAACTATAAAGTTTAAATGGTGGAATATTATGCTTCATTTGTTTCTTAGTAAAACTAGTTTCTGCAATACCATCTTGCCATGAATTCTCCATATGTTGAATACCATTCCATGCGAATAAAAGAGGTTCATCAAGATTGTTAAAAACATTGATGACAATATTGTTGTTAGTAGTGGAGTTGATGTTAGGACCAGGGAATTTATTATTAATAAGAATTCCTTGTTGTGGAACTCCAAGAGGATAAATTATACCATAACTTACATTCCATGTAAAGAATAGATATAGATCTTCAGCCTTGATCAGAGTTGTTGTTGAGTCATCTCCATTTTTTATTTTACTCTTATCAAATCTGTAAAGTGTTTATGAAATGACTTTGAGGAATTCAATCTCACTTTTGTTCTTATATATACTGAAATTGGTTTCTTGTTCTTACAAAACGCGGGAACTACGCATTGCCTACAGTTCAGGCCTGGTTGTCCTTGTATTTCTCTTTCGCATTGTTTTATTTTTCTTAGCAAAATTATTGTCTTGTGGTTTGCAACCAGGATTTTAAAGATTTGTAAATCATTCAATAAGAAAATAACAAATTTTTTAGTTTGATTTGGGACTAAAACTTGTAATTTTGAAAGAAAAACTTTGTGATTGTTTTAGTTTTTGTTTATTACAGTTTGTTACCTGCTATGTGTTTGCTATCATGAGTGAAAGAAGAAGTATTGTTGCTTGACATATCCCAATTACTTACTCATGTTCTAGAGAGACAATTATATAGTAGTTGGAATGAAACTGAGTTGACTTTAGATGAAGCCTTGTAATAAGAAATAAGACAGTTGAATTTACCTGATTACATTAAGTTGATTTTTTACTTTATAGGGTTTTCAAACCAATATTAAGTTGTTATTGATTACTTTCACTTCTTCGCATGACCATTCTATTGCTTGCGCACTCTTAATGATCGATCTCTATTAACTTATAAAGGTTATATTATTGTTAAATATATCAAGTTTTATGTAACAACTACCAACCTGTATGTTCTGCGTTTTTTCCTCTTTCTGTTGGGTATGTGGCATATGTGTGCAAGTGTTTTCCGTTAATTATAAGTTTGTCCTTATTCAGTTCCTAGAAACCATGGATAAGAGTTCGATTCACAAGGATTGGTCGGGTAAAGAGTATGGAGATAGTTTGAGGATATTCTTAGACTACACATTCAAGTAAGGGTTTGTTAATGAAGATAGCAAAATGAAATGTCCTTGCAGAAAGTGCAATAATCTTCAATACAAAATTAGAAGCGAAATGTTTAGTGACTTGATATTGCATGGTATGATGAGAAGTTATATTGTATGGTTTCATCATGGTGAGAGTTTAAGCTCAACGGTGTAATCAAGTATCGCAACACATAATACATGTGATGAGGTCGGAGATAATAATAATGAAAGACTTATGTATGATATATTGGGTATGCTGCGAGGTGTATATGGAATACCAAGGGGTTATGATAAAGATATGGATAATAGAGGTGACGATGAATATATGGATAATAGGGATGGAAAAGTGAGTGGTTTACGAAGTGATAGTACAGTTGCTCAGTTTTATAAATTACTTGAAGATTCGAAGATACCATTGTATCCTGACTGCGACAAAATATCAGTGATGTCTCTTGTCCGATTTTGGAACTACAAATGTGTTGGTGGGATTTCTGACAAGTCATTCAAAGATATGCTTCAACTTATGAGAGATTCATTTTCCGATGGTTGCAGTTTCCCCGAAAACTTCACACAATGTAAGAAGATGCTTTCATAATTAGGATTGTCTTATAATAAAGTTGATGCTTGTCCAAATGATTGTATGATTTATTACAAGGAGTACGCCGATAGGGAAACATGTCATGTCTGTGGAGCTTATCGTTATAAAGATGGAACCAAAACACCAGGTAAGATTCTTCATCGCTTCCCTTTGAGACCTCGGATACAACGGTTGTACATGGACTCTAAGACAGTATGATATATGAGATGGCATGATGAAGGGCGTACAAAAGATGGGGTACTGAGACATCCAGTTGATTTTTAAGCTTGGAAGCATTTTAATAAGATGAATCCTTTGTTTGTTGTTGAATCAAAGAATATAAGACTAGGTTTAGCAACAAATGGTTTTAGTTCATATCTTTCAACGAGAAATCCGCATGGCCTGTGGTGCTTTTACCATACAATTTGATGGCATATGTTATTTTTGTTGAGAGAATAGCTCGAACTAGGGATTTTATTCTGATTGTATCTTCTTGTTTGATCTAGGCAACACAAGGCCACTTTGGCTATGTTACAGCACAAAATGAATCAACGTCAGCGCCAACATAAACAAAAAAATGAGTTTGCTGATTGGTTCAGGGAGCATATCATGTTACTTAGTCAAGCTAAATTAACGTTTGAAGAAGGATTGGTTTTATAAAAACACATAAGCATAAAGATATAATGTGGAAATATCTTAATTGAATCAACTGCAAGCTACTGTAGTTGTATTGTTGTTTAGGGTTTGACGTGTTGGTCTTTAGAGATTTGGATGATCCACATGTTTGGAAAGATTCTATTGAGCAGATTGATGCTGTTGTTTTACAACAACTTATGTTTGTTGCAAGATATGTGATACGGAAAGGAACTATTAGTAAATCAGATGCAGGAAGGGTTTGTTGTGGAAGCAAAATGGCACTCAAATGCCTCAGCCACTAATTCTAGTTAATAGATGATACACTATTTACTGTAAAGGGTATATAGACACATAATTTGTAACTTGTTTTTTTAGAACAACTTGTTTTTGAGAATGAGTGCATCTTTTTTGTAAACAAACAACTTGGTTTATGAGAATCTATGTAAAACTTTGTTTATCTTATTGGCTTGATTCTCTGTTTAGTGGATTTATGGCATTATAATCGGGGTTTGTGGATGCATGAGGGAATGGCATTCTACTATCTAAATTAGGGGTTTGTGGATGCATGAGGGAATGGAATTCTGCCAACTAAAACAGGGAAATGGGTTTTCACTATTATTCAAATATTAGAGACGGATTTTTCACCTTCCCTATTGTTTCAATTTAATATAGGGACGGTTGTGTTAAACTATCCATATTAAGAGGCATTAGGGACGGTTTTTTATCTGTCAAAACCCTCCCCTCACTTTGCTGATAGATTCAAAACCGCTACTAAAAGCCAAAGTCGTCCAAAGTACTATTAGTGATGGTGGAACAAGGGACTGTAACTAAACCGTCTTTAATATCTTTTTGGGACGGCTTTTGGCCTCTTGTGACGCTTTTTTGGACGTCTCAAGAGGCCTTCTATTTTGTAGTGAAACCAGTTTCACATCCGATTTCTCGATGTACACCTTCTATAAACAACTCATAACATGAATCTAAACCAATTTTTCAAATCATACTGAAAACTGCATAACCTCAACCAAACATTTGCATTTCTAACAAGATATCTAAATCACTTCATAAAACTGAAGTCACATACATACACATGCTTTAAAAAAACATGAATCAACTAAACAGACACAAGTTGTGGCATATATAGAAAAAATTACCACATGGATAAGCTAAAATCAAGTTTCAAATGCAAAAACAAGTACAGGGTTAGAGTTTATACATTAATCTTCAAGGAGTTATACTTCATTTTTCTTCTGCGATTTTCAAAGACAAGATACAAATTAATTTTCTAGAGTTTACAAAATTATTGAATCTTTTATTAATTATCAGTGTGTACTTGAATCTTCTATTGAATCTTCTTTTGCAAATTCAAAATAAAGAGTTCAAATCCATTTATAGGGTTTAACAAAATCACAATATTCAAAGGATATGAAATGGGTTTTCATACCTTAGATTAGGTTAGCCAAAATCTACGAAACCAAATCATTGATTTCTTAAAATAAGCTTAAGATTGATTTTTGATTATAGGTTCATCTCTGAGTGAGAAACGAGAGCTGGGAAATCGAGTGCTGGGGTTAATTGAACTTTGTGAGAGTGAAGGATAAGAGAAAGCGAAACTTCACTTAAAGATTCTTTTTAAATCGATTCAGATTCCAGAGCTTGAGAAATCGAGTTTTAGGGTTGCTAAACTCGGTGAGAGTGAAAGAGAAGGAGTAAAGAAAGAGAAACTCGATTATACATATTCTATTTATTTAGTGAGTTGTTTATATTTTAATGTTGTCTTAAAAAACTAAAATGAGGGAAAATAGATAGGGAATTGTAAGAACATTGAATTCAATTCAAAATCAATGTTGTGAGAAAAAATTGGGGGGAGGGGGGGATTAAACTGAAAATAAATGAAAATAAAAAATAAATGTAAAATTTTATTAATAAATTCACTAAAAAGTATTACTAAATAGAATATTAACAAGTATGTCAAAGTTTAAGACACTTATAAGTGTAACATCAGTATAGCTTAATTAATTCAGATAAATCGGAATCAAAGCTACACATATTTTCAGTTTGAGACATTTATATGTGTTGTAGCCTTAGCGACATTAATATGTGTCTCAAACAAAAAAAAACAATGTGTCTCAAAATAGGCCATATGGGGTAGTGTTGTCTTCTTGTGTTTCTTTTCATAAATGGTGCAATACCCATATTCAAAGTGGACATCATACACAAGCTCCAAAAGTTTCCCAACACTAAGAAAGGTTTGTGCCAAATCCGGAACATATAACATATCTCCAGTGTATTTCTTACCTTTGCTAGTTTGCACACAAAGTGTAACTCTTTTATTGGCTTGAACCATGTTTATGTTTGTAATAACCCGTCCCTTCACCGATATTGTCCCCACTTAGCCACTGCGGTTATCCGGCAGTGTGGGATTTTCAACGGGCACAGCTGCGATATCCAGCAGCAGCTTCCCAGGAGGTCACCCATCCCTGGATTACTCCAGCCCGGGCACGCTTAACTGCGGAGCTTTTTGCCAACTCTGAGCCAGTTGTGCTGAAAAGGCCTCGGTGTTAGGAAAGGACAAACCATTACTTATATTCTGAATCAGGGTATTACAATGTTCCCCATCTTCACTAGAGAATTCACGGACGATTCCATATCGACAAACATGTTTTTCTCACCCTACATATGAGTATTACAACCATTATCTACAAACCACACTTTTAGTTTTCATTGCACTTTAACAATCATAAAACAAATTTTCTTTATCTTCTTCTCTTCGGCTCTAGACTTTATGATCATTTTCGCATATATAATCCTTTTCCAAATGTCAATATTTATTGCAATTGTGACATTGGGTTTTCCTTTGTTTCAACAATTCTTCTCCAAATGACCAGTCTTCTTGCAAAAATTGCAGGTGCTTGTGAAGCATCACTCTTTTTGTAGTTGTTGAAGTTTACTCCTCCTTTGTTGTATTTTTCCTTTAGGCCCATGATACAAGGTAGTATTTCAAACCCTTGGGAACAATGAGTTATAAAATCAGTCTGAGAGCATGATTAGAAATCGAGGGAATCAACTCTTGTTGAATCCGGAAGAGATTCCTAAAAAGGGGAAAGTACAAATACGTCAGCAACTTTTTCGTTTCAACCTAATAGACATTTCCTTATGTGATTTATATTTAAATATAAGAACAAACAAGTATGATCTTTGGATAATCATTATTCAAGATTATATAATCATAAGGATATTTAATGTAAAACTTGCTACTACTTCGATTATAATGAAACAATCAATATAATATGGAAAAGAAATAAAGCAAGCCACCAGAAAAGTTTTTAACGAGGAAAACTGCACTTGCAGAGAAACTTCGGGACATCGTCCAGTTTGAACACACATTGTATCAAGCCACTACAAACACTGGCCTACTGTTAGCTTCGAATGGAATGTAGTTGAGACAGAATAAACCCTCCAAGCTACTATGTTGTAATTTTCCCCCTACTTTTATTATCCATCACAAGAGTTTATGCACGAGGAAAACCTCACTTGCAGAAAAAATCTGTGACATCATCCAGTTTGAACACACTATATCAAGCCACTACAAGCACTGTTAAACCCTCCAAGCTACTTTATTGCAATTTTCCCCCTACTTTATTATCCCTCGCAAGAGCTTATGCACTTGTCCTAGGAGTTTCTTCATTGTCCTTCATAAAGACTACGTCATACTCTGCCTCCAACAAGATGCTTATTGATTTCCTTTAGATAGTAAATCAAGGTGACATAAATCTTTCCACAAAATTAAAATGATCTAAGCCAAAGATTTGGTTTCTACTCTCCATAAGTTACAGAGATACCTAATCAATCTACGTCACAAGAATATCAATCTTATATTAATACACAAGAGTGAAGGAAATTTGACTCAAAAGGATTAGATTTTGGGTCGAGATGACAAAAAAGAGCCTTATTGAGCAACCTAAAGAAATAACTTGATAAATACCACAAGTAATTGAAATTAACAATACAAGCTTTAACAAGTGTCTATGAATGTATATTGAAGATTAATATACTAGAGTGAAGGAATTTGGCTCAAAAGGAATAGATTTTGGATCGGGAAAAAAAACACTTATTGATCAAACCAAAGAAAGAACTTGATAACTACCACAAATAATTGAAATTAACAATTAATACAAGCATGAACAAGTATCTAAGGACAGATCCTATGCACCCTGTCAAATGCGTTAGTTTGTCTAGCTAGGTGGCTGGAAAAAACAACCACTATGGCATATGCTATGAGCGATGACAACTATGTCGCTCGACATAGTTCCTATCGCCCACGATCGACTCCCTATCATCTATAAATAGATTCCTCTCATTCACAATTTTACATCCTCATAATTTTACATCTAACATCAATATCATCTAGAGTAAAAAAAATTACTGCGAAAAAAACTTATGCCACAATGAGTTCAGTGAGAAATAGAAGAAACAGAAAAGGTCAACCAAGAGATGGTCCAAGTAGTGGAGTAAACTGGAATCAGGATAAAGATGAGGGGTTCCAAGAGGTTAGACAGATTGCAGGCACTGGTGTAGTGGAATGTCATATATCATGTCATCAAGAGAGAACTGGGTATACCAAGTTAAGAGGTGGGATAACTAAATTACATACCGTGTATAAGTGGCTCCCTAATGCAGTTAAATCAAGAGTCTGGAGATATAAGTGGCATCGTTTATATTTGATAAACCCCAAGAACCATAGGAAGGTTGTTATTCAAGTATTATTAGAACGTTGGTGGAAGACTACAAATACGTTATATTTTAGAGAATTCGAATGTGGTAAGTTTGTTTGTTCTCTAATTAAATTTTTTGCATTTTTATTTTTGGTTTTATATATGCAAACATTAGGTTGATGCAAACTTTAGATTATGCAGAATTTAGGATTTATATCCGAAAATTTATTTCAAAAATTTGTTTGTAGGAGTTACGCCGTTAGATATTTATATGCTGACGGGAATACTATGCGAGGGGGATATAGTTCCATATGACCAGCAGAAGTGGGAAAAGGAAGATAGATGAAAAGAACGCCTTGTATTGTATTCTGAAGATGAGTCAGGAAATGATATGCACAGAATTATCCACGCTGGTGGAATCAAAGTCTCTGGGTTGAAAGCGTTTTTAAAATGCTACCATGAGAATGTGGTTGAGTATCCTGAAGAAGAGAGTTTTGAGCACTATGATGAGCTCGAAAGAGTGTTTCTGTTATGGGTGATAGGACAATTACTTTTTCCAAATGCTAGCTCAGTGACACCTATTGGTTTTCTCGAAGCGTTTGAGGACTTAGAGTTAGCTCCAAGGTATTACTGGGGGTATGCACTGTTATCTTCAATCTACATCGGCCTTGGGAATTGCACGGGCGCCATACCAAGTTTGAATTGTTTTTGGGGAATCTTTGAGGTAAATAGCTAATTAGTTTATCTTAATTTTCTTATAAAATTATAAATGTTACATTTACTAACTAATTAAATTTCTTATAAGTTTCACAGTATTGGTGGTATACTTATTTCCATGTTGGTGAACCTGCTCTTATTCAACAAGCCGTTGATTCTCCAATTGCTAAAAAATACAGGTCTACCAACTGGTACCCACAGCCAGATGACGGTCAACACTCTGAGCTGGTTAACAGGATTCAACAAACAATCAGAACAAGGCATTTGTTCCTATGTCGTATGTGGATCATCCACAGTACTACACTGCAGATGCTCAAAGGATGCTAGAGTTGAGTTTACATCGATCAGTGTTTTACAGTGCTGAACACAGAAAAGGTGTTTGGTACTTTGGGGAAAGACTTTTTTACAGCTTCAACGGCGAATAGTAAAATCAATTAACCCACTTCTAAGCGGGGAGATTTCCTTTGCGGATTGTCATTTGTTGATGCAAAATGCTCATGAATGGGCTCATGTTGATGACTTGGTCGAGGATGTTGAAGAACGTGAATATATGCGTTGGTTCAACAAGATTAGAAAGCCTAACATTCATATGGATCCGCAACATGTGGGAGTTATGGATGTTCCAACTTTAGGTAGATTGCCACTTGATTCCGCATATCTTCCATCCCAACCTCCACCGGTTTGTTCATCATCTTGCTTTGTTTATCCCTGTAGCGAGGGAGGTTCGTCTTTTTCGTCAGTTATGCCACTGTTTGACTGGGAGGTGCCGAGTATGAATCTACAAGGGGAGCGTGTAAATTTTACAATTACTTCTCAAGCTATGGAACGGTCGTATCCTTATTATGGGGTAGAAGCTTCAGAAATGGAATTACGTCAAAGGTTGAACGATTATAATTGGCAAAAAAATGAAGACAAATTACTTGGGGCTCCTGGAAAAAATGACGAGCACATTGAGTCTTAATATTCAAGATGAATCGAGTCCAGGTGCAAGTTATCATAATCAACGAAGTCAACGCAGTCGTAGAAACAGTCAAAAAAATATTGCCAATCCAGAGAGGGTTCAATAAACTTATTTGACACCTGAGTCCGGATGAGGAATGGATTTGACGACTCCAGAGGGTGGACAATTATTTATGAATCTTTATACCCCTGTCACAAGAGTAGGAGGATTCACAGATTATCAGGCGGTTCGAGCCGTTGGAGCATCCAGTTCTCAGCTTCCTTTGGTTCCTTATGCAGGTTATGGTGATGAAACTCAACCTCCTGAAGCTGCTCAAGATGGTACTACAAGATCCATGTTGAGAACTTGTTGTAATCTACCACCAAGATGATAGTTGGATCTGTACTCGACCAGGAAATCAACCAAGAAATAATATGTAGTTTTAATTTTATGTTTTGACTGAATCAAAATTTTGTAATTTTTATTTTATGTATTGAATCAAAAACTAGTATCTTTTAATTTAATTATTAATGAATTTAAATGCGTGAATGTTAAAAGAAATTGCATTTGGTTAAAAGTAAGAAATAATTTGAGTTAATTTGATTGAACAATTTGATTGCAAGTTTAATTAACAATTTTCAAATAACTTAAACACTAATCTCAATTACCATCACTTAGTAACTTAAACAGTTCTCAATACATTAATTTACTACTATACTACGCTCTTTTACAAGATATAAACTAAGGCAGTAAAAACTTAAACACTTCAGCAAAAATCTCTGACAATCTTGGGCCTCCTGTTTATCTTCATTTGATGTATCTTCCATTCAATGCGTTCCGGAGAAGATTTTCCCTTATTTTTGTGAGAAACACTACAACTAATTTTCAAATTTTCTTTACCCTCATTTTTCTTGGCTTGAACTTTTCTTTTTCTTTTTGGTGCGACTTGGTTAATATCTAAAACCTGAAGACCTCTTTTTTCATTCTTTGTTTTCTTGTAACCAGCACATATCTTACTAACAGCGGCTTCAAGTATGACTCCAGGAAAATATAGTTGTGTTGTCAAATCAAGATTTGCAATTTGGGTCATTTTAAAAAAAATGCAGAAAATAATTTGAGTAGAAAGTAGAGAAAGTAGGAAAAAAATTGGGTAAAAAATTTTGATGTAAAAACTAGATTTGAAAATGGTGAATTTGTAGGCGGGAAACTGTTAGTCGTTGGCGACTTAGTTTTTGTCACTGGCGGCCAAGTCTTTGTCGCTCGATCAAGATTTTGACGCGTTGTGCATCCTCTCAAAGTTGAGCGTTTGAGGGGTGAATTTGATGGTTTGTTAGGTGCATAATGGGTGTTCACCTCTCAAAGTTGATGTTTTGAGAGGTGCATTGAACTTGGCCTGAAAATGTATTGAAGATTACTACACAAGAGTGAAGGAATTTACTCAAAATGATTAAATTTGGGCCGAAATGCCAAAAAAAAGCCTTATTGAACAACCAAATAAAGAACATGATAACAACACAAATAATTAAAATTAACAACTAATGGAAACCTTAACAAGTGTCTAAATTAGTGAAGAAATTTGACTCAAAGAAATAGATTTTGGGCCGAAACGATAAAAAATAGCTTTATTGAATAAATTGAATAAAAAACATAATAACCAACGCAAACAATTAAAATTAACTACTAATACAAGTCTCTAAAAATGTATATATTAGAGTTTTTTTGAAGATACTTGGGGTCCTGGACCCTTGTTACGTAATAAGATACGGTCCCGCAGTGTAGGTTGGAAAACTGTCGAACATAGTTCTCCAGTAGAGTTTGGGACTAAATTACTCGAGGTTGTATTTGATCTGTAAGAAAATAAAAGATTCTCAGACTGAAAGATAGCATTCTATTCCCGATTCTTATAATCCAAAACTTGACTGAAAGATACATAATTTTCCAGACTATTCGCATGTTAAAATACTTTCATTCCAGTAAGAAGTGTTCCACGAAATCCTTCCTCACTTGTCTTGACCTCCGAACACTCTCTGGAGACTTCATCTGCGATGTCACGGTTCTCGTGGAGTTCCGTATCTCTGACCCAGAGCCTATCTCCTGGGAATATATTCATGTCAGCCAGAGTAGCGGACTCCTCTTCAATTAGCCTGCGGCCTTTATGTAGCATCTGGTTCTCCTTAACGACCCCAAATGATTCCCAAATCATCATTTTCAACCGATCGACTGACATGGAACTAGACACTTTCAAGTTTACTGAGTTGCCATATGACTTCTTCCAGGTGCGCTTAAAAGTGCGCCTACGTGGCTCAGAAACTGCACAAGAAGGATCAAGAACAGATTTTGGAGCTTCCTCGTTTCCACGTACTAGCACTACAGAAATGTCTTCATTGCAATAACTTAATTTCTGCATTAGCTCTCTGCTTTCTCTTTCTCCTATGCATTCATCGCATATCATCGGATAAGTCTTAATAGTAGGTTGCCTTGACTCAACCTCATGATTTGAAGAATTCAGGTACGCTTCTGAAGTTGGCATCTCTTCACAAGATACACTAGAGAGTTCAATTTCAGCAGATACACATTTCGAGTTGGCACCTTGCCAATCTTCGCAAAAGAACTTCCAGTCATTCTCTGAGATTATAGTCAATCCATCTGTGGTAGATGGCTTCTGAAATATAAGACCCGTTCGCAGATAAGATCGAGAGGCCTTTCTAACAGCTGCCCATGTTTCTCACATGTCAGAGAATCAATAACGTCATCTAAAGGGTCAGGTCCCACAGATGAAGAAACATTTTTCGCACTTGCTGTAACGTAACTTCTCCACTTCGTCAACCATGACGAAGGCAACAAGTAATACTTGCAGCCTGGATTAAGCGCATTATTCTTTCCAAGAAGTAACTTCTCATGATTCTGCCGTTCTTTCAGCTTAGCTGCTCTAGGAGTATCTTCAGCGCATGCCATTTCGTTAAGTTCGACGCTGCATATAGCACATGTTTCTGCATCCGAGAGAAATGTTGAACAAACCAAAGCACCTTCAACTTTCACCTTGTTAGAATTTTCATAAAGAAAGAGCCAGAGATCCTCCGGAACCAACACTCGTGTTGCCCCAGATGCTTGTTCTGGCATAAGCTCTCCGTGGGGGCACCTAATTGAAGCCGTTGGGCCAAAGTCAGCTTCACAGGGAAAATCCACATTCTTTCTCCGTGACCACTGTAGCAACCAAGACCTGGATACATTGTACAACATCCCATCCAGAAACTTCCCAGCAAGTGAGGCATCTGCAATTCCTTAAAAGAGGATCTTTGATCCCTATAGTCATCTGCTCGAACCATCGTCTTCGCCCTATCCCTTAAGCAGTCAATGCAGAGGTCACCATTTGATAATGTTGGACCACCACCATATTTGGAAAGCAATCTTGTCCAGGCTCTTTCTGACAAACGCTTCATAGAGCCAACTTTTGAAACTGGAACTCCACCATGTGAGCACTGAATTGATGTGTTTTCAAGGACAGGAGGGGCAATGTTATCGGCCCATTTGTGAAGCCAGTCTGTAGCTATCCAGAAGTAAGGCTCTTCGAGTGAAGTAACAGGAGCTTCTGAGAGAATTGAACTCACTTCTTGTCTTTGTTCGCTAATTCTCACGGTCTGTCTCTCCTTTTCCTGCTGGTAATTTTGGCAAGTAGTGGCATAGGACTCGTTCAATACCTTTATCTCTTCAAATAGATGAACTGGGAGAGACTTATTGTCGTGTTGAGGCACTGACTCGCTACTTCTTTCTGTATCTTTGAAGGCTTTGTCTTTGCTGCTTGTGGTGGTTTTACGATGATACATCAGCATGTATGCATCAGCTGATGTAAATGTCTTTCCATGACAATCAATATCCATTGGTTTTGCTGTAGAGCTAGAAGAGCCTTCTCCAAAGGGATGAGAACCCAGCTTCGAAACAAGCTCATCATCAAATTCCCACCACTCCCTAGTACATTCATCCTTAATGATCGACACATAATGGCCACTGTTCACACCAGTTCCTTTATGGACAAGTATTGCTGACAATTCATATGTTAACTCTGACTGAGATGGCTCATGCAATCTCTGCTTCATTTGCAGTTCTCCGGGAAAACTAAATTCGTAAGTTATTCTCTTCACTGTGGTAGTCTTTGGAAGGAAATCACATCTGGAAGGGTGTGCAGTTTAATCCATCGAGTAGCATCAACTCATATACCACACGACTCGCAGAAATACTGATTGTCCCCGCATATCTTCTCCACGCTAAGGTAGTCTTCTAAACTCTTATCCAAGCTATTGAAACCTTTGATGTTTAACTCAATGTCATAAAAATCTTCCATCTTCGAAGAAGCTTCAGAATCTAGTCCACAGTTTGAGCACCGAGTCACATGCGAAACACTTCCACGGAACAGATCTTCCACTATTGTCCTTGCATTAGAAACCTTAGAGCGGCTAAGAAATCGTTCCAGCAACGAAAGCAGCAAATTAAGAAACTCATGACTATCCTGCTGAACCCCATTATTCAACTCCAATGTTTTAATAAACGGGGCTGAATAGATAAAAGCCATATAACTGGAATGCAACTGAGAAAACAGTTTGGCTAGTTGATCTAACACAGGATACTGCTTCAACAGCTCTAGCTCCACCGCAAAAACACCAGCCCTGAAGTAAGAATTCATATATAAACACTGAAGTATAGTATTGGCATAACATGTAGCACCCAACCAGCAGGCCAATTAGCAGCACGAAGATCCTGAGATGAATCAGGACCAAGATTGAGTAAAACATCTGACATCTTCTGCCATAAACCTGTCTTTCTAAATCCATTACGATGTGGAATAAGTGCACAAAAACAATTAGGGTTGTCTTTAGAATTAACACGACAACCTTGACAGGCTTAGATATGCAATATAAGTGATCAATATCATCTTTTGTTACGTCACCTGTAGCACATATTCTCTTGCAGATTTCAGAAGTAGTTCCAACTTTTTCTTCCTCGGATTTACTCCTTTTGTTTTTCTTGCTTCGCGTAACTCTACTCATATTTTCTTCGTAATAATCACTAGATTCTTTCTTGTAGAACCCTATATTTTTTACGAAGCAAACTATTTTTACTTCTAATTTTTGGGATTGAAATAAAAATACTTTTGCTCCTGGTATCCAAACACCTATAAAACAATACTAATCGAGTTAAATAAACTAGATGCTCTAACTAAATTATGTAATTCAAGGTTTGATTGATGAGAAAATTTATAATGATAAAAAATTTATAGAATTTTATTTATTTATGTATAAAAAAATTTTGGTAGTTATTGTATCTCTTTTATTCTTACTAGATTTGTACCCGTGCTATGCATCGGGTATATTTAATTTTTCATCACATTTATCTTCAATTTTTAATTTAGTGTAGCTAGGGCTGTCAACGAAATTTATCGAAACGGAAACTGACTCAGCCGGTTCCGTTACGGTAAGGCTTATCGGATATCTGATATCCGTAATTTTCGACAGAATCTTATAAATCAATTCCGATTCTGTTACGATAAGGTTATCGGATATCGGATATTTTTCCGATAATTTCTGATATCTGACATAAAATCAAAAAACCTTTTTTTAGTTCAAACTTTAGTTCATATAAGCATTTTCGGTTCATAATTCAGTTCAAACACATAGAAAACACACACATATGTTCACAGTTTATAATTACATGTTCTATTGCTCTTGCAGCAAAAAAAAAAACACAAAAACACTGAAATTTGTACTAGCATTGGACTGAAGTACATTTGTACAAGCATTGTCATTGAGATATAGCATCCTGCAGCTTTCAAAGTACATCTGAATTTCAAAGAAACTGAAATTTGTTAGTTGGCAGTGCAAGAAATATGAAAGAGAAGGAAAAGAAAGGAAAGTTACTAACTTGTACTACAAGTATTAGTGTTTTCATTGAGAACTGGCAACCAATCACCTAAACAAAGCAATGCTTGAACAACTTCTGGAGCCAATGAGCTTCTGTGTGCTGTAAGAACCCTGCCACCAGCCCTGAACATGGATTCTAATGCTACACTTGTCACTGGAGCAGCGAACACATCTCTTGTAATCTTTGCAAGAGTTGGGTACCTAGGAGCATGATTTTTCCACCAAGCCAATATATCAAACAAACCTTCCTCTTTGGGTGTGCCTTTAGTAAGCATTGGTTCTTCTAAGAATTTCTCCAACTCTGACTTCTGAATCTCAATCTCACTGTTTTCCATCATAAACTCATCATACTCATAGTCGCTTCTAGTTGTTCTAGAATTATCAATTCCAGCTGAACATGTTCCACTACTAGATGTATGCCCAAAATAATATGCAGTTGTACAGTTACTACCACATTCATATGAAGAGAAAAGAGCATTGAGTGTTATATGAAATTTGTTATACTGAGTTACATAGCCATCCAATCCATATAACTTCTTATAAACAAACTCTATCCATCTAGCCTTGTACCTTGGATCTAAAACCACTTCAATGTTCATCAACAGGTTACACTCTTTCCAATAAGTATCAAACTTCTCCCTCATATTCAATCTCATATCTTTGATATACATGTGAGGACTAGATTCTCATTGCCTAATGATCTTATTAATCTCATACACCCCATTGTAACACATATTTGTTGTTAGATACTTAATCCCAGCAAATTTACTTGAAATAACATCAAACACTTCCAAACACTCCCAGATATGTATTCATTATTGCCACTCCTCTGAACTTGGTAGGATATTGAAATCAGAATCCAAATCAGCTAACCTGACAAATCCTTGTCTCAAATCAATTGTTTCTATAAGCATCTTAAAGGTGGAGTTCCATCTAGTGTCCACATCTAAACTTATATACCTTGTAGAAAGTTTAAGTTGTGCTAAATCATTTGCAAACCTTTCTTTTCTTACGTGTGAAGACTTTACATATTTGACAGACTCTCTAATACTTTCTATAAGTCCAACAGCTACTTTCATCCCACATAATACAACTAAATGCAATATAAGATTGCTACACCTTATTTGAAACAGATCACCCTCAATAACTAAACAATTCTTGCTAAAAAGCCATCTCTTCAGATTTCTCATCATAACATCATTAGTTTTAGCATTGTCAGCAACTAAAGCAAACAACTTACTATCTATATTCCAATCTAGAGCTACTGCTTTCACAAAATCTACAAGAACTTCTCCAGTATGTGGTGATGGCACTAAAATGTATGCTAGTGTGTTCTTATTCAGTTTCGATTCATCATCTATGAAATGACATGTTACACAACAATATCCATTTTTTTGTATGTTTCCAAGTCCACATATCAGTTGTTAAACTACATTTAGATGTGATTGAATCAAATTGTTCTTGTAATTGAACTTTGAACTCAGCATACAGTTTCATAATGTCATCCCTAGTTGTATTCCTACTATAACACTTGGCAGAAGGGTTCAAAGATCTAACAAACTCTCTAAAATATCCATGCTCAACTATATTCAGTGGATAATCATGCTTAGCAATCATCTTAGCAACAAGTAACCTAGTAGTATCAGGATCATATTTCCAATTAGCTAACTTAGTTTGTGCGTTACCTGTTTTGACAAAAGTTATTTTTCTTTGCCCAGGCTGATTTTTTGGCTTCTTTTTGCAGGTATTTAGATGGGATCTCAAGCGGCTAGTTCCTTGTGTACTTGTTGTTTCGATTCTCTTGCTACAATGTTTGCATTCACCTATAACTTCAATCACCTTCTTCCCATCTGGTCCAATCTTTGTAGTAATAATTCTTCAAATTCATTCCATACATCTGACCTTGTTGTACGTAGTATCTTCTTTGCTTCAGCTACAAGTGGATCTTCCTTTTCTTCCCCTTCTTCTCTGGGACGACTCATAGATAGTGAATTAATTTTTGAACCTTGTACACTTGCTTCATGTTCTTGTAGTTGTAAGTGTGAGGCCACTAAACTTGATGGATTTGGAGTGTTTGGAATTGAGGTACCAACATGATTAGAAGCTCTTTGACTTTGTTACATGATTAATTTCACAAATCAATTATGAAAATCCTAATTACAGAAACCCTAAATTGAAAATTGAGTTTCACAATCCAAATTGAACCCAAAATTGGACTCTTATATAAACCCTAGTTTTCTAATCAGTAAGAAGAAGAGATGAGGAGAGTCTGAGACGAATTAAAGGAAGAAGAAGAAGAAGATCGGAAGTAGAAGTAGAAGAGAAAATTGAGAGCAGAGGTAAGCTTTTTTTTTCCTTAGTTTGTGTCGAAGAAGATTAGAGAATGATAATGGAATGGGTCGAATGGCTAAAGCCTAAAGCTAAAGGTATAACTACTATCGGTATCGAAACTTATCGTAACGGGAACTAGCTCAGCCGGTTCCTTTACGATAAGCCAAAAAGTTCCGATAATTTTTCGATTCTGATAGTCGATAGCCGTTATAACGGAAAATTTCTTATAGGATTCTGGATTATCGGAATCAGATTGACAGACCTAGGTGTAGTGAGGCTTCACCCCGCCCGTCCCATCGTGATGGAACGGTTAGATTTACACCTTTTTTTTTCTTTTTTAGTTTCCTAACGTAGTCACGGTTTTTTAATATGGTATGTTTAATACTAACGAATTCCAAATTGAATTTAGTTTTGATATCTATTCCTTAGAGATTAAAACACAATAAGGCAGGGTTACCTTTTTATTGTTTTTTTTCCCTAATTTTTATTAAACCAATCATACATTGCCAAATGTCCTCACCAAAACTCTCGTTTCACAAAAGCCGCAAAAATCTTATTTTGACCGATAAAAAACGAGAGTTTCCTTACCGTTCAACGTGAAAACTTTATTTGTCTAGACCTTTAAATATTTAGATAAGATTAAAGAATTAACAACTACAACTATTCCCTTATTCTACCTGAGTCCTCAAGTATGAAGTATCTATATTGTACACCAATTTCTCATAAAACCTGTGGCAACTGGCAACACAGAACCAGAAGATAACCAAAGTATTAGACAATTCATTCATAATATACATTACAGGAAATTAATGAGAACTTTACAACATTTTTCATCCTTATTCGCTTTAATGCAAAACAATGCAAAAGGAATCATTATGTCGTCTATGATACTAGAAGGTTATCTCATTTCTATTTCTTTCTTTTTTTCTCCCTTTCACCTTGCTGACATCTCAGATCAAAATTTGTCAGAAAGCAAAACCTTATAAATCCTTAGATACTATAACTAGACTTAACAACGACATCAGTTAGCAAAGGGCATGTTTTCGTTTTAGGGTTTCTTCGCGATCAAAAGAGCTAAGTGCAAGAAGCCTTGCCGGCATTGCTTCAGCAGATTCTTGAAATATGTTATTGTTGCCATCTTTTTTGAATCTGACAAAACAACATGCACAACACTGAAACAGTCCCCTTTTTCAACTGCAAATTGCCGTTCATTTGGTGTAATTGAGAACCAGTCCTTTCTTGCAGCTGTTGTTGCTTTAACTTCAATATACTCTTTGCTCTCCTCATTTTTACCAAGAACAATATCATAAGGTAATCCAGTCTCTCTTTCCTTATTCACCCAGTTAACACTTCCCTCACCAACCAAGTTGGTGAAGTAGTCAAAAGCTACCTTCTCTCCATGACGCCCTGTTTCTTGAGCATCATTTGGATTTGGTGTGCCATAAAAAAGCTGATCCCTCTCATTCGGTGCTGATGAGGAAAAATCTGGGTTCTCAGGAATCTTAACAGTAACAGACTGGTTCAATACTTCTGCACTATAAGCAGACCTTCCAGTACCAGAACGTGGTTGACCTTTACTCGTAGACTCTTGCAAACCTACAGTCAGACTAGCTACTGATTGGATGTTCCAATCAACACATACCCAAGAGGAATCCCATGATCTTGTGAAAATGAGACCACGCTTCAGGTTCATCTTCCATCTGAGAACTTTCATTTGGCAGGGGAACATCCCCAGGTCTTGTTCTGAGCCCATTTGTGTGAGAATAGTTAAAATCGGGTGCAGTCTTCCAATCTGCAGGAGGCCAATTAGTATTATATCCTAATTTTCTTTTGGACTTCGACTGGTTTTGTTCATTGACAACTGCTGAGGAACAAGTTGGTTGAGAAACTTCTATGACTTCTTGCGGAGACGATAGTGATGGAAGACACCAAATAGGTTCACTATAGGAAGTTTGGGGATCTTCTGACTATTTAAAATGAAAAACTCTGTTTGCTCTTCGGTGGAACCTGATTCAGCCATGGTTGTGATCATGTGGAGGAAATTCGCAAGGTGCAGTTCGGGGATTCCATTGTAAAATAGGCGAGATAGCTCCAGGAATATCGAGTGAATATCTGAATCTCGGCTCACATACAGGTTTTTACCCTGCAAAAATAAGATGTACGAATTATATGAATCCTGCAGGATTAGGAAGTGACCATTTGAGCCTTCCATCTAACTTGAATACTTCTCAGAACTTGCAAACAATTTCCTATATCTAGCACATGCCACAACACCACTTAAATGTGTCCGGAGGGAACACCCATTAACAACTACTTATATCGTAAAATGGTCAGCCAGCAAGATATTTTTAAGGATGAAGGACTTATCATACAACAAAGAAGGGCCATACCACTTAACAGAATACCCCTATAGTGTGAATCTTGGATACTAGTAGGGATAGTGCAATTAAGGAGAGCAACCACCCTGGAGATTGCCAACTAGACTTGAACCCATGAACTACGCTTGTCTTTAAGATTATACAGATTATAGAAAACCTGGTTCTGCTCCTACTTGCGAACACGCATGAACAAATAAGAGTATCGAACAGACAATGCAAAGGAACCCCGCAAAACAAACAACAATAAACAGCCAACCAGCTTCCTGGTATTAAATAGGAGAGTTGCGGAAAATGTACATAGCTAACTGTAATTCTAATGCATGGCAGCACGAACAAATACCTCAACGGGTGTAAAAAGCTGACATACCTGAATAAGACAGCTGCACTCTAAACGTCTATTGGATGCACTGTTGCCACCCTTTAAAGTATATTTATAAAATAGCTTATCAACCACAACAACTTGTAGGTGACTCATGTTTTCGAGACTCGATTGCTTGAGAAGAAAGTATTTATCAGGGTGCATTTTGCAGATATAACGCTGTGCAAAAGGAAGAACCCAGTCCACCAATGATGCCTTATCCTTATTATCTTCCACACCATAAAATATTGCTTCCCGGGTTATGACCTAAGCAAAGGAAATGGGTTAAAATGAAACCTTAATACCAATATAGTACTTGCAACTATTTTACATGAGTAGGAAGATATTTCAGCCGAAAAAAACTAACAATAGTGATTATATAGGATAGGTGCACAAACTGCAGTCAGCAAGTCGAACATGCGAAGGTGGAGACTAACCATCCATAAGAAATTATATGAAGAAAAACTAATATTCTTTTATTCAGCTAACTGAAACTCTACGCTCCATAAGGTGCCACGACATTTGGGGCATAAATTTCAGGAACAGATCTATAGATGGTGGGTAACTGAAGAGGAGGTCCTAATAGGAAAACTGTACCTTATCTTAACAAAATTCAGCAAAAAGGTATTACCTCTGAAAGAGCGGGGACTCCAATACTTTGCATAAGCCCAGAAATCTTTTCTGGGAGCATTTCTTTCTCATCGTCACTAAGCTCACCGAAGTCCAAGAAACTGATATTGTCAGTGTTTAAATTGCTTTTTTAGTTCCTCGTCGTCACACCAGCAGACAACACCAAATGTTGGGTGGAGCGAAACCCATTTATCCAGTATAGTTGGAAGAACAGTACTTTCCAATTTCAGAAGAAACTCTTTCAGGTAAAGAACATCTTCTGGACTTAACAAGCCAGATTTTAGATCATCAGCCCACTTTAAAATAACCTTGTAAACCTATTATTACATCACAAAACGGAATGGTCAGATTAAGCTGAAGATAAAAATTAAAAAAAGTAAATTGTTTTTAAAAGAAAACTTACCGCATTAGCAGCTTGTGAAGGCAATGCAACGTCTGATAACTGCGTTAAAATCTGAATGTAACTTCTAAAAGAAGGGATCTGAGAAACCCCGCATCCATGCACAAAAAAGTCGTGAAGCCCGTGATACACCTGGGCCAATGTGTTGCTTAAGTGACAATTACTCTTAGTTGTTGAGCCTGACTGAAGAAGCAATTTTCTTGCCAGGTCCACAGAACCAGTTGGATCATGCCAATACACGTCATCTTGAGGCAAAAGCATGCCATGCACCACATCGTCATGCCTAGACACATTTTCAAGTGGAACAAATATAGAAGGTCCCATGCTGAATGCTGCTGCAATTTTTGGTTTTGAGCTATCGATTCCATTCCAAATGAATGAATAAAATTTGGACATTTGTGCAATGCTGTCAAAAAGAGAACCAGTCTAGGGAGTGAGAACAGCTGTAACAGATTCAAGATGAAAAAGAATCGAAGTTTATTCTGACTGAAAACCAAAGCAATTTATCCGGTCATGTCTGTATGTTACAAGTTGTGACAATACCTGGTTTTGAAAGGTGAGGCACACCTCCAGACTTGAAGAACTTGCAGCGCATCATCAAGGGTAACTTGAGTCTTAAAACACATGTCGCTCACAAATTTTCTGCTCTTCACCTGCTCAAGGAGAATATTTAGACCAGACAGTACTGAATCCAGATAAACACAATTGCTGAATCCATTTCAATACTAATGGTAACACAATATAAAAGCATATATACTATAAGGCAGACAGATGTCAGCTAAGCTTCAGCTGATATCCGATGTTTATGTATTGCATCACCATTCTTTATTCTTTAGCTTGAGCTTTGACAACTTCCACAGTTCAACCCAGTTTATTTTAAAAAAATTGCACCAACTAAAGAAGCATTTACAGAATATTTCAAGGGTAAAAACTGTGGAGCAATCTCATTATCATGTCTTACATAGAAACGCTGAAGGCTGATTCATAATTTTAAGGATGAAATCCTCATCATGTAAATCAAGATAAGGCCTAGAACTGTTGATGCATGTGCATCTCTTTGATATAAACTCAATGGAAGGAACAATGCAACATGAGACACATGCATGCAGGGCTAGCATATGTTGCTTAGCCTCAGCTCCAACACCTTACATGAAACAAAAGCATAGAATCTGAAACTGTTCTCTGCAGTATGCATCGGAAGATTAGGAAAACAGGCTAGATGCATTAATGATATACGTGAAACCTAAGTTTACAAAGTAGACAAAAAGTGCATATCAAACTGCTTTAAACCAGCCCTAGATGTGCCGCGAAAGTCACATGGTATCAGCTTCGCACCGATTCATGGGGTTCGCATAACATGCATTACTTATCCCTTATTCCCCGAGTTTTAAGAAATCATTACACTATTGATGGAAGCTATATATGATCAGATTCTAAAATATGGGAGAAGAAGAAGTCCGCACGAATTTATTAACATCAAAAGAGAAAAAAACATGTTAAGTAATGAACCAGAGTGTGAGGCAAGTACGAACAACAACCAAGTTTCAAAAAGGATAATCCAAACAAAGACCAAGGCAGTTTCATCAGAAAGAATTCAACGGGAACAAACTAACCTGCGGTAGAACATACGGCACCGAAGCTCCCAGTATAGACCGGACTGTGTCACAATCATGGAATAGATCTTTGGGATAGTGAAGCTCTTGGTCCATACTAGATACTACCCAGGGAATATCCGTAATGCTTTTTATGAATGATGATTTGAATAGTTTATCACTCTCGTTCTGTTTTGAAGTGCAGCAACCGTTTGCTTTCAATCCAAAATAATTATCCCACTTTTCGTCAAGAACTTCCAGAAGATACTTACATTTACATTGTTGTTCTGTGAGGATAAAGCAGATACTATATGGACCAGCTCAGGGGACTCCCAGTCTTTAAGTACTGAATCAAAGGGGATAAGATCAGTTGCATCCAGCAAACTCTTCAAATCAGTAAGAGGTACATCAGCTACCTTCCTCTCAACTTGAGTTATTTGCACAAAATCACTAACACCTAATTCGTGGAGAAATTCTCTCCACTTCGCCAAATCAAATATTGAAGCTTTATTGGTACTTCCATGTTTCAAGTAAATGTTATCCACTTCATGCCATTTGAAGTTTGTTGTATCAATTAATTTATTCACATCAATTGGATTCCCAAACTCCTGGCTGAAGTGTATTGGTACCTCTACAAATCTTTTATAACCATAACTTGTTGATATAAAAGCTTTGTTTCTTAGCTCGGAGATTATGTGTCCCCTTTCGTTACAGCACCTTGGGCAATTAGACTGAAGGTGGAGCATCACAAAGGATAGGTATTCTGCCAGCAAATTATTGTCCCTATTCGTCACTCTATCATCAGAGATTCCTGGTAATATGTGCACCATAATAACATCATGTGCAGATAATCGTTGGACACCAATTTTATTAAGCATCCTTATGCGGTTCTCAACCAATGTCGGTTCTTCACCGTTGTTATTTGCGGTTGCCAAAGAAATTAGGGCAGAACTTACCATCCGAAGATTGGCATATATACTTGGGAAAACATTGGGACCATCCAACCCATCAAGGCCATTGTTATAGGAATCCGATGGTAACCAAATTGTATCTTCAGCAACCGAGCTATATGTACCATCTGAAAGTGGAATGAATCGTATTTGTCTAAGTCTCTTGATATGATCTGATGATTCTACTACAGCATTTGAGGAAATAGATGAGCCAAAAGTATTACCCACCAACAATGAATAGAGGGTATTAAGAAAGGAAGATAACCAATCCAATCCCAATGATTTAATCCCACTGTGATCTTGTGCTAGACATATGGATGAGATAATGTCAATTAGAACATTTGGTCCATAGACTTGGATACCCAAAGCCTTTGCTAGAGTATCAGACAAAACTATGTCCCTATCCAAGTAACCGAGTCCAAGATGTTGATTCAGTAAACTCTCAGGCAGAAGTTTACGAGCCTGTTCATCCCAACCTCTAAGGGCCCTGCATGGAGGAACCCAATCCTTCTTATCATGTCCTTCAAGTAGCATACAATTTGAAATACGCAATTTAGATATAATCATGCGCGGTAGATGTGCAAAGAATCCATGAACTTCCCCAACAAGAGGAACAAAACTCATGTAAGCCACCACAGCTTTTCCAGGACTCTCCTGAAAGCAGGGAAGGGCACAAAAGGATCTCTGTGCACCAACAAACAGGCTTGGAAACTCCGACAACAACCATTGATTCCAAGCGCTGTCTCCGTCCACCTCTTCTCTGGATGAAGGAAGAACAAAGTCACCTTGAAGAATGAACTTCAAACCGTAAGTTCTTAGAGGAAGAAAAGCAAATACAGGTTGCTGCTCCAAATGTGGTTTATACTGTCCATCAGCTGACTCGTCTAGTGTGAAGGCTATTGAAATCTCTGTAGTTTGCACATCAGGTCGTAAGACACTACCATGCAACTTCTGAGATGCTACAAACCAACTTAACTTTTCTTTTCCATGAGAAATCTTTACTATTCCATCTTCTAATGTTTCTCGTCTCAAGACAACGCATTCGTTAGTGAGCATGTTCTTAAATTTGATGCACCGAAGGCGATGAAGAAATAATAATAAGGATGGATGAAGATCGGAAAACATAGATACGATAGAACTAATGCTTGTTCCTTCTTTAAGCTTTGGTTTAAAGGGAAGTACAATGCAGGTCTTCCACGAGCTGCTGCTAACATTGTTTTGATCAACAACATCACTAGGCACAAGTCTCCCGTATAAGTCAATGTCACAAGGAGAGACAACTGCTGGTAAAACAAGACCAATCTGACCCTCACTTATATCAAACTTGACATGAAACCCGTTGGAATGTATCTCTGGAGCATCTGTAACCTGGAAAATGAAAAACAGAACTAATTCAATAAAATGTTAATAAAATAATTCCAAACAAAAGAAAATGACCAATAGAGCAAGTACAACACAAGCCTGACATACCTATACTCTCAGTCAAGCTTTTTTAATAAAAATTGAGCAATATGCAAACCTCTTAGACCTATTTCCACTCAGTTTCCAGGACCTACTTAAATATTTAGCAGAATACCATCTTGAAAATTCAAAAGTTAACCACTTAAAGAGTTAATTTTCACCTAAATAACCTCATTTTTCTTTTTTATTTACTTTTTCCTTAAAATCACGATGAGCCCTTATATGTTATGCCTCCAGATATCTCAATTGTTTACACTTTCATGGTAAGTCGTTATTTTACTTTTGCAGTGGTTCACTTCAGATAATGAGTATAAACTGTCTGTGATACCCGTATCAAGTCCAACAAGATAGACATAAATCCAATAAAAGCGGAAAACGATTGGGCTATTTGAATGTAATGTTATTCACAGGCACGTGTGGATGCATGAAATATAGTTAACATGGCTAAGATAAACTCCCATGAGCGCAGAAACTGTAAGTTCTGAAACTATTAATCGTACTATTACTCATAAAAGTAGGGATCATTATGTTTAACTTCTGGGTAACAAACTGAATTACAACTCCCCTTATATTCAAACCAATAAACAAGACAACACCTATACACCTGTGAGAACTTCCTATCTTTCATTTCTTCGGTATGCAGGGAAAAGATCCAAAAGCTCCTTCCATCAAAACTTTGTGGCGGCATTCACCTATTGTAGGTTAAATTAAAGCCAATCCTTTTGACTGCATGTTTGGAAATCCCGGCAATGCAAGATGCGGGTGGTGTAAAAGATTGCCATGGGTATAAACTAGGTTTTTACGTGAATTATATTGATAATATATCGTCAATCACAGCTGAACCATGGCTGCTATCCTGGTAGTTGGAAGTGAAGAAGACAGAGACTATCAAAGGCTGTGGCTGGAGTAAGATTCGGAATTTATAGTCAAGAATTCAAAGGCTTGATTACTACAACGGGCTAAGAAACCACTTCGCCTCTTAAAACGCATTTTACATCCTTGTATACGTCTAACCTAAGTGATGATAAGCAAACGCTGCCTTGACAGATCACACCCGTTGGCAGTCATGCCGGAGAGGTTGGCAAGAAAGTACATAAGAAGTTTGGTCCAAAATAAGTAAGTGCATGGCAAAAGGCAAAGAACAAAACCCCTGATACAAGAGGGAAATAACAGAGAACAACAAAAGATTCACAGAGGCTACCCTAGATAATTTAGAAGAAACCATAAAGAGGAAAAAAAAAACAAGAATGGTCAAGCTACCATACCCGAAAAACTGATTTGAAGCCTATTCCTTTCTGCCCTATATATCCAGCACTTGCTCCTTTTTTTGTTGAATTCCCAACATCGCAAAGTGCTCTAATGTTTTGAGCAGAAAATCCCAGCTCATTGTTCAGAACAACAATGCCAGTTGCCTGAAGAATGAAAACCAGTGTTGGTTCCACGCTTTCAGAGTACACATTATCGTCTGCATTTTGAACCTGGAGACAAGTTATAGAAAGACAACTTAAAGTAGTTGATGCCAAAAAAGCTATTAAAAGACATTGTCTAGAGGTGCAGGGATAGTTGGTAATAAGCAGGAGGAATAAGAGAGCCTGTGGAATTGAAAGAAAGGTCAAATAAGTTTTTACTCACTAGTACCATGCTATTTAAGAAGTTGGTATCTAGCATCTGGAGAATTGTATATGACGAATCAAATACTACTATGACAAGATGACGAAGAGTGACTATCTACTTGGTAAACAAGATTCAGGTTTTGTTCGATGCATAACCAGACATGTGAACTATTAGTCCCACACTTGCACTGCACTAGTACATAATTATATTGATAGCTGAAACTTGCTTCCATTAGCATGCTCTTCAAGCTATAACAGGCCTTACTTGCTCATGCTTCTTTTTCACTCTTAAATTCCTCTTTGCGAGGTTACGAACAATAGTATTTTCCTTTGTATTTATTTAATAAAAATAAATGAATGAACTCATCAGCTCCAGAAGAAAATGTGAATCCTGTGAATATAACTCTTGCGAAAGACAGTGGAGAGCTCTCCCTAAGCGAGCATGATGCTTCTTTAACATGCTGGTCTCTGAATGAGTGAGGCTTGGAACTAGACCAAATTCCTCACGCCTGATAGATTCAATAACAAGTGTGGCCTCTTCGTCTCCATCATGTTTTGATGGAATTCTTCTGCAGCTATCATTGATATCTTTGTTGGACACTTCTTTTCTTTCTTTTTTCTTTTTTTTTTGTTGGAAACTTCTTTGAGATCCGTCTTAGTGCCGAATTCACTACATATTTTAGTGGGTCCATCTGTCTCAACAATGACTGCTACTTTTCCATCAGAATTAGGTTGATATGCTGATCCTTTCGGTACATCAGCAGCAATGCTAGATCCAAGATCCGAGACTTCTACGTTTGAGATCCTAAGTGACATGGGCAAACCATCAGCAGCAATAGATTTAAACGCATTGTAATCTCCAATCCATTCCATAATCCCAAGAGAAAACCCAATTTCATGAAGCATCATTTGTTGATCGAGTTGGGTGCATTCGACTAATATCGCTGCAGGGGCTTCTCTTGTAAAAGATCTCAACCCTGAAAGAAATAAGTCAGCAGCAAAATTCTGATGGAAGGTAACCAAGACACTCCAAAATAAACCTTGATGCCAGAGGAATCCCTTTATCTTGACCATGCAGTTCAACATCCCAATCATTTCGTATTTCCAGAGTGTCCACAGAATTTTTTAGGATGACTTGAATTGCTTGGTGTGCATGGCACTTAAGAAGGGACAAGGGAACTTGCTTCTCCCCTCCAGACAAAGAAAGCAAAGACAGCAATTTGACAGCTGTTTGAAAGGAAGAACCTTGGAGTGCAGCTACCAAGAAATCATTTACAGTCACTGTGTGATCTATTCGGATAATTTTCCCGTCTGTTGTTACTATACACAGCAACTCTTTGGTATTGGCTTCACTTAACAACCAATCCACAAGAGGACCAAGTGAAGGAGCAAATAAAAGGTCCCAATGAGACCACAATAGTAGATCTGATAACATTGGTGCCCTGAGCAAGCAATCAACTGCATCCTTGGACGAAACAGATCCACGTGCCCCATAGATGTGCCCCAAGTCAGTATTCAACTCAGTGTTTCCTTGAGTTTGTAAAAATCTCGTCTCCGCTTCGTACCAAGATCGCGATAAAGCTACAGAAAACAAAACACAGCTGGAGATTTGGCTTTTCTCCTGTTCCTTTAAGTATTTAGAGAAATATGAGGGATCTTTGCCACCAACTTGGAAACCGATTGTAGGAAATTGCTTCTTCAGTAACAAAGAGATGTCATGTGAGGTTACTGCATCATTCCCCCACAAGCTACTCGCTGCTTGAGATAGCAACATTATCAATTGCTGCCCGAGCATGGATACCTCTAAAAGGGAATTCCCACCCATGTCTCCAGATAAACTTCCATATAATTCATTAGGTAGACTGGAGAAATTATCCTCCAAGAATTTGACGAAGTCGCCATAACCCAGAGAATCAAATTCCTTGACAGAAAATTGTTGTGTTAACCATAACTCACAATCACGTAATCTCATCAAATTAAGTTGCTTCTGCGGTTCAGAATGGCCTTCTCTACTACCAGAGTCACACTCAAAATATGACACAATAGAGACACCTGGAGATTTAATGCAGGAATATAAAAACTGGAGTAAGAGATGGTGCTAGCAGTGCATGCAAACACATAAGGTTCTCAGGATATAGAGAAACACCAAAAAAGCAAAACATCTGAAAACATTTAAGAAAGCAAGACTTAAGTAGAAAAACAAAATAAAGACATGTAAGCAATGCAGAGTACAGATAGATTCCTTCCCTTCCTCACTGACAAGTCACATAGGACGTTTATAACAATCTAACAGTACTAATCAGCCTAAGACAAGCCGCAATTAGTTAAGCCAAACAGGTTCTGATTGTCCTTGGTTTACCTAGTAGAGCATCTAAGAGGAAAATCAAATTGAAAGCACAACCTTATTTTATAAAATCAACAGGTAATTTAGGCAAAAATGAAAAAGTCAGCTCTGCTATGAGTTTATATATTTGATTATAATGATTAATTAGTAATAACCTGGTCCAGCCAGAAGATCCGTCTCATACTTCAGTAGCCTAGTGCACATCCAAAAAATAAGAAAAGTAATTAAAAGTATGCCCAGATATCATGCAATCAGCACTCACTATGTTTCAGTTGAGAGGCATGCACATTGGGTGACAATGCATCTTTTTTGGTTGAAATTTCAACATCTATCCTTTCTGTACAGTAAAAGAAGCAGAATTAGGACCAGTACATCCATGTTGGCCAACGGACTGAATAGCATCATAGAGATTGTCCCACATCCCGCACTTAATAGATTTAATCTGCAATAACAAAAGACCAACTTAACTTTCACCCCCGAGGTCATGATCATTCTTTTAAAGCTTTGAATATTAGAGTTTACAGGAATTAGGAATGAAATAGTCGGTAACCAACCATCGAAAAAATAAATAATACTCCCTCCGTCCAATAAAAATTGAGTTTTTGGTGTCTGCACAATTCTTAAGGAAATAAGGAGAAAGAGATACTTTAAGGCATTTTTTCCAATTATATCCTTATGGATAAAAAAATAGTAAAATTTTTAGAAATGACATATCTCTCAAACTATGGCACAAATATTTGTGAACTTTATATCGCTGGAAAGCATTTTAAAATACCTACATAATGAATATAAACATGACTATCAAAGTATACATATTTCTTATGCTAAGATTTAACAACAGTAATCAATCAAAAGTGTAATTTTTGAAATATAGTCTTGTTTAATGATACGTATAAACTTTTGTGGGACAAAATTTTAAAATGAAAAAGCTCAATGTTTATGGGACGGAGGGAGTATAAAACAGAAGATAAGAAGGTTGCCAGAAAACAGAAGATGGAACGAGTACTCATGTAAAGTTAGTGATCCAAACGATCCCTAGTTTAATAAGTAGCTGCCAAGCAAATAAAATAAAGCTCAAACCTATATCTATGACAAAAATAATTAAGGTAGTACAAGAAAAACAGAAAGCGCTAGATCCACAAGCATAGGCTGAATGAACATCCGACAAGGGGTGTCCTTCAACAGATAGTACGGTCTAGATAATACCATAGCTCAATTTTCACCATGTTTGATTACACTATAAGTAGTTGAGGTATACTTCAGATTGGAAGTAGACATTAACACCAACAAACAACACAGAATACCTGTAACAAATCCAATCTGCTTAAAAAAAAGTCTTCAAAATCAATCACAGATTCACATCAAAGGGAAGCAAAATGAAGACTAGTGTGCAACAGCACAGATGAGCAAGACATCAGATTTTGAGATTGGCACATCAGCAAGCTAGTGACCATGCAGCATAACCATTTCAAAATGGAAGATAAAAACAAGGATTCAGGAGGAGGAAAAAAAAAAAACTAAAGACGTCATCGGTGATAGATCCATGCTAGTTGTATATTTTAGTCAAAACAGTTATATTGCATGCTAGGAACATGTAGACACGTAACTAAACCAAAAACACTACATAAGAGACGCATAATAGGTTGCTCAGAATTTAACTTTAACTTCTGAATGACTCCGACATTAGCTAAAATTTTAGTACAGTTGTGTGCTTTGACCAACTTCCTTACATGCTCAAAATTTCAGTCTTCAGCTTAGAAAGTAGTGATACTTTGGAACTTTCTTTCACAAGTCATTTGTTCTATCTTGATCTGGGGCGTTTTAAAGGGAAGCTTTCTCAAACCTCAAGCTTCCTAGGCAAAGGTCAAAACAACTTGTCTGGTGTGAGTTATGGCTAATGACAGTAGCCAAATACACTAAGGTAGGATTATTTCAAAGATTGGCCATCTCCCATTTCTAAAAAGGCAAGTCAACCTAACTTACAAGTAGACCAAATGGCCTTAAAGTCCAATGTCCACAATAAATGAATTCATGATTGGTGCTCACCTATTTTTCAAAAAAGCTATACAACTCTCTCAAAATTCCCTGCCTACCCAACTCATAAAAAATGCATAAAAGGCTACCTCAAGTGTATATATAGATAGATAGTTACATACATACATACACATAAACAATTACGATAAGAGAAACAAATACATTCCGAGAAAAGAGAAAAATGAAAGCACAGTCTAACAGATGAAACACAAATATACAATATAGTATTACATCACAAAGATATCAAGTGGAAGTTTAAATTACTATTATACTAGGTAACACAGGATACAATACATTAATTAAAAGTACAACCAATACAGAACGGTAAGACTATCCATATTTCCTAGGACTGTGTAGCATGTAAAATTGGCCAAGATACATACCCAGAAGAATATAGACATACCTCAGTAATGGAATGCACCCGACATGCATCCTTCCAGGTGGTTATGAATGTATTCATCATTTTATCATTAAGCATAAGGTCAGAAATCACATCCTCGTAACCACTATTGTCTATCAGTTCAGTATTGGCATCATTCTGTTGAAACAGGATGCCTTCAACCCCCTCCAAATTTAGCTTGGACCTTTTGGAAATTTTGGAAGATAGAGGGTTGGAACCACTATTCAAGAATCTACTTTTCCTTTTCTTACCCATTGATTTCTTATTCGTGTTGCACCTTGATGTGCCACTACCAGGTGAAGGCTCGTCTAGTTCAATTTTCAATCCAAGCCGTGTCATTTCTTCAGATGCAGATGGATACGGGCAAGTGGTGGCACGTTTTCCAGAACTTTGTCTATCTTGAGATGATATTCCATGATTACCAGTTAGGGACTTCTCATCCTTGTTACTAATCTCATCATCAGCATCATTTTCATCACTTTCGGCCTCTGAGCCTGATGAAAGGAACCTAATATGCTTACCATTTAAATCGGCTTGAATTCGAGGAAACGACTTAATACGCTGTGCAATAGTGCTGAACCTTTTGTCCAGCTCCTTTTTCTGTGAATATATACATGGAGCTTTTGCAATTACTGTTTCCGCTTTACTGTTTTGCAGATTCGATTTCTCCTCCAGTGCCTGAACATAATTCTTCAATGTCGACTCTTCTGCTCTCTTGGAATCTTGGATCGAAGTTATGTGCAGCCTATGAAATTGGATAGAGAGACATCTCTAACATGTTAGAAATAATGGAACAGGCATACAAACAGACATAGGTTCAACTGAGTTATGTGAGACAATGACATGGCCAAATCTTGAAACCCAATCCATAATCACATATGTTCCAAAACAATTACAACAGTTTCATAATGTTCATGCTTCATATTAAAATCCATAGAACAATAAAAAAAAGTCGGTTAGTAAGACTCAACTTAGCTTAGTGATGTTTTATGTCGGAATGCAGAAACGTATTAACACAAAAACACCATACCAAATTTAAAAAACAATGAGCCACAAAGTCAAGCTTTGTGTCCACCACACACAAAATCTGTAACAACTAAGGTCCCAAGCCCAGCTACTGACAGATATCAATTTATAGGATTATCTACTTACCCTTTCATGCATAACAAATATATAGGATTTCCTTCTCCACGAGTTTTGTCGTCTCTAAGAATCTAGTCCAGTCATCCTGCATATTTGGGTTACCTTTGCACTATAAAGCTGAGAAGAACTTCAGAAGAAGTGTTTACTGAAGCTTAGATGTTTGATACTTTTACTAATCTTGAATTAAGCAGTTGTTGCAACCAATAATTTTTGTTTAGAAAACTAATCCCCCTGTAAAAAAAAACTTAATAACAACAAAAATTGGAAAAGCAATTTACATACTTCAAGCTCTGAATCCGAATGCCAAGCTTTTCTTTAATGTCTACTGATTCTTTAATTGCTAAAAATTCCAAAAACCCTTCAGCTTGTATAAATTTCCCATTTTTTGAATGTATGTACTGAGCAAGGTAAGAGATTATTTCCTCACTTGTTATCTGGTGAACTTTTTGTGTGTCTATCGGAACAGAAAAATAATGTACAACAAGTGGATGCCGCAATAAAGATCCCAACCTTAGATCCTCAAACCTTTCAATGCCCTCATTCTTACATATTGCAAGACTTAAATCATACAAGGATGTAATTCTCCGAGACCCAACGAAACAATGGATGAATGCATTTATTTAAAGAATCAAAAATACACAAATCAGCATATAAAAATAAAGACATTTCTCAGGATGGAAATATAAAAGGCAAACACGTGTTAAGTTAGCCTACCTTTCCTTCAATAACCATGAGGCGATGTAAAGAAGGTACTTGCTGCATTGGGAACCCTAATGAACTCCATGAATCTACTTTTAAGATTAAAAGTGCAAACTGAGAAACAAGCCATGCCGAGACGGTTTCTCCAGTTGTGAGAACATTGTTATGAGCCTTGACTACCGCGCTTTCGATTCTTTCTAGAGTTTCTTTGGGTTTGGTAGAGGTGTTAGGATGTTGTTGTTGAAGTGGGAATGGCGGTGGGTTTGGGCGGATTGGGAAAGAAGGGTTTTGAGGAGGTATTGAGAAAGAGGGGATTTTGAAGTAGAAAAATTAGGGTTTTGGAAATAAAAGTTGTGATTCTGTGGGAACTGTTGACGATATTGTGGTTGTGGTTGTGGTAGAGATGGAGGCGACACTCCAGGAGGACCGCCACCAGAGTGGAGGTGGTGGTGCTGTCCATACATTGAAGCTTGGACAAGCGAAAAACAGCGGGAAGTAAATGTGTTAAATGGGCAGAAACTGTCTAGGTTTATATACAGGTAGCAATTGGCTGGGCACCACAGCACCAGAACCACTTAGGGTCGTCGGTTTTGTCCTTTTCGAACATATCAATCCAATGGTGGAAATCACTTGAATGTTAGCTGGTCATCATGACATACAGTATGGTTGGGATCGGGCGATATTACTGACTAACTCAATTCTATTTTATAGGAATTACCAACAGGTCCATATTTAGTGGACTGTTTTGACGGCATGTCCACCCATTAGGTCTAGTTTAACCAGAGATCCAAAAATATAAAAATCTAGAATTTTTAGGTAAAAAAGTTATTCCTGAGTCCATCATGGTGAGAAATATATATTTCTAATATAGTCAAAATACCTCTGTATAGATAAGAATATTCTAGATTATATTTTTATTCTTCTTTGTTTCTCTCTCGAACAAAACGACATCCATGTGGATATTTTTTTAGGTTTGATACAATTATAAATTAACAGTCGAGAAATTGGTGAAGTTGTTGTGCAAAAGGTAAGGGCATGTTTGGTATAGTTTTTATAAACAGTTTTTTATTTTTAAAAACAAAAAAAAAACAGAAAAAGGTAAAAAACATGTTTGATGGGGGTATTTTTAGAAAACATTTTTCATCCATTTTCTGTTTTCAAAAATGAAAAAACAAAAACGATGAATAATCGTTTTCTCTGAGTTTTTTCACTGACTCTCTTTCAGACTCGTCTTCCCATTTCTTCTTCCATATTATTCCAGGTCGAAAACAACAACCACCCCCAAGTTCAAATTCTGATTCGGTACTCTCTCTCTCTCTTTGTCATTCTGTAAGATTCAAGTTCTGTTTAAGGGTGTTTTTTTTGTGTTTATTGATGTTGTTGTTGTTGTTGCAGGCGGCTGAGAGGAGGCCGTATAGACATAATCCAGGAACAAAAGCACTTAGAGAGATCAAGAAGTTTCAGAAGAGTACTTATCTTTTGTTACCTGCATCCCCTTCTATTAGGTCTAAATTTTTGATTTTACTAAAATTGCTTGTATGTGTTTGTTTAAATGCTCGAATGAAAGATTTGGTTCAGTTTGAGTAGAATCAGACCTAGATATGTGTGTATTACCTGTTGGGTTTTACTTGGTTAGTTAGTGTTCTGTGTTTTGGTTTGTTCTTTTTTTTTTTATTGATTTGTTTTCTATTGTACGTTTGTCTTAGGTGAAAGAGATCACTAATAATTTTAGTAAAGAAGTTTCTCGTTGGCAAGCGGAAGCTTTACAAGCACTTCAGGAGGTATTTTTGTATTTTTAACTATGCAAGCTATTCATTTATGGTGAATGTGCACACTCGTGTATCTTTCTGTACTGCAATCCTGTCAAATGTGATATAAAATTCTATCTTTCTGTTAGGGTGGTAATAAGGTTTATACCTTATTGTCTTTCCGTTGAATTTTCGGGTGTTTACATTTTTTTCTAATTGTGATTCGATTGAATCTAGTACCAATAATTTTTGGTAACACTACTAATCTGTAACGTGGGGTAGTTAGAATAAACTAATCCCTGCCATATATTCTGCGTAAGGTTTTATCAATGAATGCAAAATGGTATAGATGGTTTATTGTTAATGATAGAGTCATGTTGGTGGTTGCAGTTCTGTGTTCTCCAGTCCTTTTGAGTGATGATATGTTATTGCGATATTCTTTGACAGTATTTGATAAGCTTTTAGCTTTTTACTCCCTGTTTAATGCTTGTCTCCATTTGCTTTAAGTAATTTTAATATGGATAGTCGTAGTTTGAAGCATTCTTAGAATTCGTCTAGTAAACTTTAGCTATCTTCTGTGTGTGTTGAGCCTCCTTAGAATGGTTTACATTGATCCTCAGCGTGTGTGCTGTGTATGCTTGTTGCTTTCCTGGAAATTCTCCCAGGTTCTTGTCTCGTTGGTGAACTATTTAGGAACCAATTATTATCTTTTGCGGCTTAATCCCCATTCTGACCCTGTGTTCTTAGACTCCTTTGAGTTCCGCCTATCTCTTTGATTTCTTTAATCTCCTTTTAGCTTGTTACTAGATTGGCTCACAAAGAAAGGAGCCTTTAGAAAGTGATGATTAATAGCTGCATGCTTTTTTGTTTGCTTTTGAGCTTACTAGTGTATGCATGTGTGGCAGATACATGTTTTGCAGTACCTGAATTATGAAACTGAGACTTGTCAATTTTCAAGTTTACCCAATTTGGTGAGCTTAATGATTTTTTTCCCCAATTTGAATTACTCTTTAGTTGGAACCGTGAGAATGGAGACTATAAGCTTATCATTGTAAGTTGAATTGGAATTAAATTCTCATAGATGTGCATTGGTAAGGATTGTAATGCAGAGAACAACTTTGTTGTTGATTTTTTAAGAGGTTTGTTAGTGTTGCTTTGCCTCACATGTTGTATCCACAGATTTGTAATCACATTTTCATATTATTATATAGGTCGCGTCGCTGGACTTGAAAGTCTTGTAATAGAACCACAACTACTGAACTGACAATTCCATGCGCTTGAGCGAGGAGGTTATCTCTAACTGTCTTGAATAGATTCAATCATACATAAGAAAGTGAATTAATATGTTTGTATCTTGGACCTGTGTTGTAGTCAGAAGAAATTAGCGTTATAGCATTATGATGTATGAGTTCAACTAAATTGGAACTATGAGAACTTACTCCTTAAATTTTCTTTATGTTGTTTGTTGCTAATATCACTGTTCTTGAATATGATTTCTCATTGCAGGTATGAAAGTGAAGATAGACTGATTCCTGAGCATGAAAAAACAATTCAGGACAGGTTACTTCCTTATCACCTGGAGTATGAAAAGAAAATTGGACCAGGAATTGACTATATAAAGGTTGCCAAAATTTTGTACCTTTATCTCTCAAATTAGCTTATTCTTTGTTAAATATATCCAAATGTTTGCACTGTGAACTTTTCACAACTTTGATTCCCCTTTCTACCATGTGTTTTATGAGTGAAAATCTATATTTGTGTCTGACCTATGTCGTCGAACTCAAACCCTGACTAACAGTAGTACTCTGATACATCGTGTAATTGTTAATAGCTAGTTCTTCTTATATCCTAATAGTAGAACTTCCATTTAGTGAAAAAAATTCACAGGATAAGATTGTTGCGATATGAATAAGAGGGAGGATATGTGGAGCGGTAATTGAGGGGTTGTCTGTATGTCTTGGGCATGGGGATTATGGGTTTGATAGATGTCATAGTCCCCTAAGCTTGCTTCAATATTTAGCGCTTAAAAATGGTCTGGTTCATTATTTATGAGATATTGAGTCAAGTTGTCTCTAATGTGATTTAAACACACTGTAGGGGGGATGGTATAGCATGGTATTCGTTGAGTGTCGGACTTGAGGTGAGAAAAATTGGAAAGAGTTTTGTCAATATAGAAATAGTATGTTGCTTTGCAACATTCTTATAGTATGGAACTTCAAACTCCATATATGACTATGTTCAACCTGCGACTCTTACCACAACCATTTAAGTTGGCCAGGAGTGAAAGCTGCCACAATTTGTTACTGGTTGTAGTCCACTAAAAGAATCAAACCTTGTTCATGCTTGAATCTAAGATGTTTTGTTAGACCCATATGCATGGATATCATGATGTGTTTTAGTACAGGTGAATATCATAATGAAGTAGTAATAAAGATCTGCCAACTCAACATGGTTCTACATGGTTTTGGATAGTTTTAACTCGGTCCCATGTCAACGGGACTCAGAGAGTGCTCAAGTGATGAGAAAATGAATTGAATAAGCTTGATATATTTTTTGATCATCTGTGTAGTTGATTTAACCCAAGCTGTTAGCTTTCCAGATGATGAAACCTGTTTGTTCATTTATTCATGACATTGGCTCATTCTGGAAACATTTGGTTTGTCTTTGAGAACAGATTGGCTACCATCCAGATTTTGAAAGCTCTCGGTGTATGTTCATTGTTCGGAAGGATGGGGAGTCGGTCGATTTCTCTTACTGGAAATGCATAAACAACTTTTAGTAAATTGTTGTAACGTGTGAAGTATTTGTGCAAGCTTATAACTAACTTTGAATTATTTTGAAAAAGGCTTATAACTAATTTTTGAATTATCAATTTCAACTTATAGCTAATGTTTGAAAAATATGTTTTTAAAAACAGTCATACCTAACAACTTTTTAAAATTTATTAGAAAATGAAAACAAGGAAAAATGGTATGTTTTAAAAACATTAGAAAATGATTTTTAAAAACTGTTTTTAAAAATCATACCAAACACGCCCTAAGTGTTCTTCTTATTCATATACTATAATCGTTCAAACATTTATTTGTTGTTGTTCTGAAGGAAAACCTTCTGAAAATCCAATTTAGAGCTTACAGATACCTAATTTCTCCCTTTTTTTTTCAATTTATGCATTTGATTTAAAATTAGAGTGGAGATCCCTAGTTTTCTCATCAATATTATCATCAATGGAAATCGATCTAAAATAATCTTTGTTGAAATGTTTTCAACGAGAAACTTCCCAACTTTATATAAGTTTTCTGCTTGGATCAACACCAGAAATGAAGAGGTGTTAGCAAGAATTGATTTCATGCTCAACATCATCATTATCTTTGAATGCACTTACTTTGATTTCTGATTTGAAATTTACTGCTTTTATTTTTATTGAAATGAGTAATTCAAACTTAAAATACCTTGGCTTTGCATCAAACGGTGGTTGAGTGTTTAGATTGGGCAACATATGTCGTTAGTCTTTAATGATAAATAGTAATAGTAGTTATAGTAGTTTTGGTGTTTTTTTTAGTTCATTTCTAAATTTTTAGATCTGGTGAACAACTTTGCCCAACTCACTGTATCATAGATTTTTGATAGATAAAGTGGTTTTTTAATTAATTTTTTCATTATAAAATTAGTTGGAATTGTATGTTTTGTTTGATTGTATGTTGAATGAAATAAGTGCATTTTTTTATGTAACCATGAATGAGTGCATTTTTTATATATTGTGAATGAGTTGAGCTTGGATGATTTTAACAGTGCATTTCAGCTATACTCAAGTAATGAGCTAGTACCTAATTGAGTGTATTAGATTTTAACAATTGTTGAAGAATTATTATTATGTTATCTTCGTATTATATTGTGAAAAATTCATTAACTACTTTCTTATTTTAAGATTTTTCTGTTACTTCATATCCAATCATGTTTAAGATTTCATGTACAAGATTTGGATTGACAATTGTAGTTGATTCTAATTATTGTATATGTTTTTTTTTTTTTGTAGATCATTATACAAGGATGTATAGAAAGGATGAACATGATACCCATTTAAAGAAAAATTGATTAGCAATACAATCTTATGGTGAAACATGTACAACTTTGGAAGGCTTCTTTTTACAGTACTTCCCCTTGTTGGATTCAATGTGTTTTGCTACATTTGTTGTCTCGGCTTCTATATTTTCTCTTGATCAACGACCACGTGACGAGTCTTCCAATAGTGTTGCTTCTTCGAATTATGCTTGGAAGAGGACACATGAAGAGGTATACGACATAAGTATACTTAAATTTCATTTGTGAAATATTTACTACTTATATTCAACAATGCATTTAAACTATATTGTGAAAAGTAATAGTGCATAGAAATTGCACTCATAATTTTTGTTCGGTCAAGTAATTGTTGATTAGCAGTGGCAGTAATTACAATATACTAGTAGTACTAGTGAGTACTTTCAGGTTTAATAATTGATTTTCGTCTTAAAATAAATGTTTAAATGTTTGGTTTGCTTCATTATTTTATTTTATTTTATTTATTTTTTTATTAGAGACTTGTTGAAATTCATATGTTGCATGGTATATTAGTCAGTTGCAACATTAGGATGTAAACTAGACAAATAACAATTTGTTGCAGATTTCTTTTGCTTTTAGTCATCTCTGTAGCAGGGTCTATGTAATAACTCTGCTTTGTTTGTAGACAGTATCGTTAAACTGCACTCATATTTTTACTCAGTGCAGGGAAACTGCACTCAAGTTCTAAGAGTGTACTAGAATTGTACTCAATTTCTAAGCAGTGCGATAGTTTAATTTTGGGTTTTGGCCAACACTTAGTGTGTCTCACATGTATAAGAACTTATTAATTTCAGGGATGAGCGACTAAGATTTTGGTCTGACCCGATACTGAATTGAAGCTTGCTAATTAAAGATTATGGAATCAATCTTTTTCAGATGGGAATAATATATTGGTCAAGGATCACAGAGTTAGTAAATGAACTTAAAGAACCGATATGCTTGATTTTTACTAATGTAAATTATGTTTATATCGTTATTTGTTATTGTGCATGGTGATTATGGGTATTATAGGTGATTATGCAGCCTTAAATTGGTATAAATGGATCATCTAAAGGGTTCGTTTTAATGGAATGAAGGTAATGTTGCCTCTATTCCATCACTCTTTCATAGGTTTTACAGGGTTAGTTGATTTTAGGTCTTCACTGAAGCATGACACACATAAATACTATTGTAGTATGTTTAGATTTTATATGAGGGTTATTACGCCTCAGCCAATACATAGTGAAATCTTGTTTAAACTTCTTTGACATGTAGGTCTTTGGACGATCTCATTTTAAGCTTTCAGTCATTCCCACCCCATATTGTTCCGTCGGCTTCTGAGTTTAGATGAAAACTAAGATTTATGCTTTAAAGTTTGGAGCTTTAGTGTTAATATCTTTTCATTTTTTTGAGAGTGCAGTTTCTAGTTATTGTCAGTTTCTTAGAGTATATTTTCTATATACTCATTTTTTGAAGTGTACTTTTTGATGAAGTCAATTATCACTTGTTTACCTGGTCACTAGTTGTTAAGGATTTTGAATCTCTTAGTTTAGTTTATGTTATGGAAAACTGGCATAATCAGTACTTCCAACAACCTTAATTTCTTTTCGAACTAGTAGTTTGTTACTTGTTCAGTCTTTGTTTTTCTTTTTTAGTGGTTCAAATCTTTTGTACCCTTTGTTTTTGATCCATAAATCTCTTCTTTGACGACAAAAAAAAAAAGAAGATAAGAAAGTCAATTATGTTGACAACGGTAGTAGATATTTCAACACTACATGATATGCTGCAAGTCTTTATTCAGGTATTGCTTGCATCTGGATCACCATTCACATGTCAGAAACTGACTAATTGTATAATGGGTGTCATTACTTAAATTTATGAGTACTATATTTTCGCGGATTGTCGTTCTTTAGCTTATGAATTCATGAAAATATAGTGATGAGGATAGTTATAAACCCATTAAAATTATGTACCTTCTAGTTGCAAGATCTTATGTCCAATGAATCCATCCTTGATTTAACTCTATAAGGATTACAATTTTTGTGTTGTGTAGAATAATTCATAATAAACAGATTGAGTATATTTTTGATGAGTTTCGGTTTTGTTTACATGTGTTGCAACTCTATGGAGAGACCAATCCACTTGCGAATCAACACACATAATACTCAAAAAAACAGTGCAGCGTAACTTTCGGGTAGTAAGAACATATGTTAGTTTAGTCTCTCATCAACACCCATCAACAGACTTTCGAGTACGTAATTAGATTAGATGATCCTGATTCCCTCCTAAGATCGTCTACGACACTAACACTATTTTGTTTGTAACTGAACAGTACAGTGCAAGTATACTCAAGTTTGTAAACAGTGCAGGTTAAATGCACTCAATTTTTTTAAACAGTATAGTGGTTCTGTACTCGATTTCTCAGCACTGATTTTGATACACTGGTTTATTGATTGGGAATAAATATGGTTTCCCAATAAATCTTTTTATTTTCCTTTCAATAATGATCTGATATTGCTTGTTGTTCAGGAAACGTCATCAATGATGCTAAACAAGTTAAGATGGGGTTTGACAAATGTACTTTGATGGTTCTGGGTATTATAACAGGTTCACTTGTTGTCCAGGAAACGTCATCAGTGCAGCTGCACTTGATTTAAGTTTATCACTTTATGAAGTGTTGTTGTTGCACTTGATTTAAGTCCATCACTTTATGAAGTGTTGTTGTTGCAAGAAATTCCACACAATTCAAAGCTTCGTTCTGAGAAATGCCTTGATTGTTCCCCCTCTTCACTAGCAGCTTCTTGGGTGAAGTTAAAGTCCTTGGGGGCCTGTCTGATGCTAGTAAAACATTGAAGACTCCTTCATTTTACTAAAACAAAATGCAATATAGAAAAAACAATATTCAATATAGTCTTTATAACATAACTTCTTGGGTGAAGTTAAGAGTTATTGTTTATTTTTTTGGTGTTGTGAGAATTAAACTTTATAGCGCATTAGATGAGATGTGAAAGTGTTACTTTAGCCACGTTAAATGATACATAACTAGTATCTAACAATAATCTAGCTCTGTATTTGATTAAAAATAATACAGTGTAAGCAATTTGTACTGCCAAAATAAAACATAAATATAAAATCAACACAATATATACAATTTGCACTGCCAAAATAAAATATAAATATAAAAATCAGTACAATATAAGCAATCTACACTGTAAAAATAATACACAAATATAAAAATCAGCGCAGTATAGGCAATCTGCACTGCCAAAATGACACTTAAGTATAAAAATCAGTGCAATATAGGCAATCTGCACTCCCAAGTAGCACATTAACATAAAAATCAGTATAATATAGGCAATTTGCACTGCCAAAATGACACTTAAGTATAAAAATCAATGCAGTATAAGCAATCTGCACTCCTAATTAGAACACATATTTTTTTTTAAAGTATAGGCAATCTATACTATCAAAAATACCACCTAGAACTAGATTATATGTTTTAGTATAGCATCCTAATATCTAAAAATACATTCAGTATAAGCAGTATATGCTTTCTATCTTGTTTTAATCAACTACATGTGATGAAAATCTAAAGATTTTACAAAAATATATCATGAAAAATATCAGTATAGTTAGTATGCACCTTCTAAAAATATACTCATTCTAACTATCCTAACCACCAGTATGGTTAGTATGAGTACAATATATATATATATATATATATATATATATATAATCAAATGTACCTTTCAAATAAACTAGTTTTAAGTATAGTCTATATACAGTCTAAATCCTAAAACTTAATACTTATTTTTATATTATCCAAAAAAATTTCCTCGTTCATTAAATTTGTGAAAAGACAGTAACACGATATTCATAGTCAAGCTCATTTACTAGTAAAAAAAATCACATCAAGGATAAAGCACTCTACAAAAAGAGATGCAACTTACGATGGCAGGTATAGAGACAAACAATGTTGTCATTACATGAGCATATCGACACAAGGTATTATAGTATATGCAATCTGCACTGCCAAAACAAAACATAAATATAAAAAATCAACACAGTATAGGCAATTTGTACTGCCAAAATACCACATAAATATAAAAATCAACACATTTTTTTAGTACAATGTATATGTATTGTTGTTATAGTGTAAAGTCGAGTCAATTTTTCTCGTTACGGCATAATATGCATAGTTGGATCATACCGTAAAATAGGTTGAAGAATACAAAGAAAACAAGATTATATTGCTCTAAATTAATTTTTTTTGGAAATTAATATATGACACTAAAACATTTTTGTTTAAAAGTAGCGTGAAACATAAGTTCTCAAAGTTTGGATCATAACTGCAATAACACTCTTAAAAAGTCTCAATTGTTAGGAGCTTCATCTTAATCAGTATGTAGCACTACCAACATCATCACCATCTTCTCCTGCATCTCAACACCGTCATTTTCATCCGAGGTCCATTAATGGTGTTTTATCATAGTGAAGTCACTGGATCTATAACAATATGCCCTCACCACCACCACAACAACCTCAATTTCAAAGATAAACCAAGTTTATCCATCGCCACTACGTCAAAATCTACTTTTTATTTCGCACGTCTGCGCGACCACCACCAAGAACTTCATTTAAACAACGATGAATAATTTCATATCTTCTCTTTCGCGTTGAGCTTTTTTCCAGATTTGTTTTCAATTTCTCTCTCTTCTCTAGGTTTACGTTTTGTATTTTCACACGTTTGGAAGTGGGATAGATAGGTCATTTCCATATTTTAAATAATTTTGGACCTCCGGCTAACTCATATTTCCCGTTGGACCCTAAATTAACTACTTGTTTGGACCTATCAATAAATATTCCTTCTATTTTTTCTTTCTTGTTCTTCTAATCTAATCATTCTTTGATGATTTCTTAAATCTTTCTTTCAAAAAAGTATTGATTTCATAGTTTTTGCTCAACAGAAGTTTCTCTAGTGCTTATTTATATGTTATAGTCGACATTTTAGCTTTCGTTTTAAAATTTCTTTTTTAAACTATATGTGTTTTGTTTTTGGAAAATTGCATAATGTGTTATTAATTCAATCTATTTCTACAATTTGTGTGTGCGTTTTGTATTTTCTCCAATGGCATTTGCCTTTCTTTATGTTGTGATTAAAGCATTTGCTGAGGATGTTGATAAGTGTTTGTTGATTATTGTTTGTGTTGATATTGGTGGTGTGTTGTGGAGGTTTCTATGTTATTGTTCCAACTTAGTGAGTCTGAGATCCATGTTTTCCCGCTTCAAAATAAATTCAAAAATATGTAAATTTTGAAAAATCAGTTACCATCCTCTAGTCTGTTTCTTTTTTTTTTTCTCTTTTGGCTAAGAGTCAACAATTTTACTTACCATCCTATAAGTGATTTTTCTAATAATTGTCACCTATATTTTAGGCATAATTTTGGCAAAGATATCTCTCCAGTTTATATTTTTAATCATGTTTTCCATATATAGCCAAGAAAAAAGTTCCAACTCTTTCATCTTTATCCATCTCAATAACACAACAACTAGATCCTTAGATTCTAGCAAAATGGAAATAGGTAATTTTATTCACGTGGTTGATCTAGTAAACAAGTTTAAGCAGGCAACCCTGGACTTAGGCGATACTAATGAAGTTACAGTTCTTCAAAAATCCACTTGTAATGAAGAATAAGAAGATTTTGATTGGAAAGCAAGTGCCATTGGAAAAGTTATCATTTAAGGGAGAATGAGTCGTCAAGCTGTTGAAAAATACATCAAGTTTACTTGGCCTTTTATGTCTCATGAAGATCTCAAGATTGTGGAAATTGAACCAAACATAATGATATTCAAGTTTAGCAACTGGGTTCTTCTTAACAAAGTTATAAAGGAAAAACCATGGATCATTAATAAAAATTTGTTGGTGGTGCATGATTACATCCCAGGTAAGATATATACTGTAAAAGATTGAGGGTTTTAATCAATTCTGATTCAGGTTAAAAATCTTCTACCTGAACATATGAATGTGGATGTTGTAATAAAAGTTAGAGAGATCATGGGGGAGGTGACTGACATTGAACTTAAGGATGCTATACCAGAAGGAAATGACCCAGTTAAAGTTTGTGTTAACATTGATCTTTCATATTCTTTGAGAAGGGGATTTAAGACAATCACCAATGCAGGGATCACACGTTGGATCAAATTCTTATATGAAGGCATCCAAATAGCATATGTGTTGAGTGCTATATTATACAACACTCTAAGGAAGCCTGCAAAGATACTGCAAAATTTCTGGCAAAGGCTCATAAAAAACTTTTTTTTTTTGGAAAAATTAGTTCTCTAAGGAAGAAGCTTACCTCAACATCTACTGCAAATGCACTTGTTTCTACTATGCACCAAAAAAAGATGGTTAAGTCTGTTGTTTTTTATCCCTCCTAAGGATGGTGTTTCAATCAACATGGATTTTTTACTGAAAAGCACTGAAGAAGGTAATGTTACAGATGCCAGACTAGGAAAAAGACATAGAACCTCCAATGAATCAAACACTTTACCTCAATTATGAGAACAGCTCTATTAGCATATCACCTGACATCAACACTGACAATCATGTACCTGAAAGAGTCACAACTGAAGAAAATCAAGCTTTGCACATACAAAAGGAGAATCATGTAATTACTACCATTTTTACTCTTTTAATCTTTAAGTATACTTGCAGTCAGTTCAACATTTCTATTAGGTTTTTTATTTTCTTCCATAACTCACATTTTCCTCTAAGAGCTCTTCATAATTTTTCAGATAATTTTTGCATTGGTTATTCTTACCAGTTTAGGTCTTTTAAAAAAATATTCTTTAATTATCTTCAAACTTTTGTTAAAAGTAAAAGACGTTTGATCAACATGAAGATTATTTACTGAAATGTTCAAGGTTTTAAAAACTCAACCACTAGAAACCATCTTAGTGATTTGATAAGAACCCAATACCCTGATATAATTTTCTTGTGTGAAACTAAAATTAGCCAAGTCAAATGGAAGCCTCTTTTAAATCAATTCCAATACCCAAACACTGCTTTTATTAAACCTGAAGGGCTTTCTGAAGGACTAGTGTTACTTTGGGAAAATGGTTTTTCCTATGATATTGTAGGTGATTGTTACAATATGTTCAATGTGCTCATTCAAGCTGATCCCAGTAAGCCTGAGTTTCTCCTCACCTGTATGTATAATTGTAGTAACTATGCTAAGAAAAAAGAACAATGGAATTACATTCATCAAATTAGTGAATCTAATAACCATCCTTATATACTTCTAGGAGATCTCAATTTTCATTCATTGGATATAAATAATAGTTCCTATGCAGATGGCTGGGTTAATAGCATCATTACTAATTATGGTCTAGAGGACATTGGTTTTGTGGGCAAAGATTACACTTGGACTAGTAACAACATGTGTATTGGCTCTAGAAGATCTAGGTTAGATATGGCTCTAGGAAATGGTGGTTGGAATATCAATTTCTTAAACTCTAAGCTCATGCACTTAGTTCATATAGGTAGTGACCACAACCCTGTTATGCTAACTATTGATGCCTCTAATCCTAATTGTTGGAAATCTTCTTAAAAAAAAATTTACTTGGTTAAATAATGAAACTTGCATTCCTGTTATTGCTAATGCTTGGAAAACTAGTATTATTGGGTCACCTGCTTACTAGTTTGTTAAAAAACTTCAAACCGTTAGGAAGGAGTTATCTAAGTGGAATAGAGAGCATTTTGGTAATGTTAATAAACAAGTTGACAATCTTCAAAAGGAGTTGAATTGCTGCAAGATCAAGTCCAAGACTCTATTACCCACAATCAGATTGCCTCCATTAACAAAGAACTTAGCAAGTGGCACAAAGTGAAAAGTGAATTATATCAGCAAAAGTCTAGAGATCAATTCATCAAAGATTTGGACAACAACAACAACAAGTACTTTTATACAAATACCAACAAGAAAAAATTAAGAATAATATTAATTATATCAAGAACTATGACAACAATTGGTTGCAGTCTAGAAATCAAATTGCTCAACACTTTACATCTTATTTCAAGATCTATTGAGCCTAATATGAAAGAAGGTATTTATAATGTCTTGCCAAGTATAGTCTCTGCAGAAGACAATGCTCTTCTCATAAGTCTACCTTCTCAAGATGAAATACATGCAACTCTCAAGAATATGGAAAACTGGATTGCTCCTGGTCTAGAAGGATTCCAAGATGGTTTTTATAAAAGTCAATGGAATATTATAGGTAATGATGTTTGTATGATGGTAAACATGTTTTTCACAACCAAGCACATTCTCAAACAAATCAACAAAACTTACATTTCTCTCATTCCTAAGAAGAAGAAGTCCATAAGTGTTGCTGATTACAGGCCAATTGGTTTGTGTGATACTTCTTATAATATTATCTCTAAGATTCTTGTTATCAGAATGAAGCCTCTGATTGAGAAGATTGTCTCACCTTATCAAGTTGCTTATGTCTCAGACAAGCTAATCAGTGATAACATTGTCATTGCTCAAGAAATTATCCATTTAATGAAGAAAAAAAAAGGGACAGACTGGATGGATGGCTTTAAAACTGGATATGTGAAAAACTTTTGACAGGTTATAATGGGTTTTCTTGATTAAAGTTCTTAAGTGCTTTGGTTTTTGTGATGATTTTTGTGATCTTATATATCAATGCACTAGTACTACTTCTTTATCTATCTTGCTGAATGGTTCTCGAGGTGAAGAATTCCATCCAACAAGAGGCATAAGACAAGGTGATCCTTTGTCACCTTATCTGTTCATTTTGGCAAAGGAATTCCTTTCAAGACATCTTACCAATGCTCAAAATAACAATACTATCAAAGGAATTAAAGTGGTTGCTTAATCACCAATCACCAACCATCAACCATTTTCTTTTTGCAGATGACTGCTTGATTTTTACTCAAACTAACCTTACTTCAGTCAACAAACTTTTGGAACTACTTCATTACTTCAGTTCTCAATCAGGCCAAGTCATAAATTTTGAGAAGTCTGCAGTTTATGTCAGTAAATACACTAAGCCAGAGGTTGCTAGTACTCTTACTCAAAATTTTGGGGTAAAAACTATGAATTCTAAAGAAAAGTATCTTGGTTCTCCACTTATTCTTGGTCATTCTAAACAGGAATCCTTCAAGGTCATTAAGGATAATTTTGAGCACATGTTATCTACTTGGTCTTCTACTTCTCTTTCTCAGGAAGGGAGAACCATAATGATTAAGCATGTGCTTAACTCCATTCACGTGTATAAAATGGGATGTTTCAAGCTTCCAAATAATCTTATAAACCAACTCACCACTATTGAGAGGAAATTCTTCTGGGTTATAACTCTATAGAGGTATGAACCCTATTAGTTGGCACAAGGTATGCAAGCCTAAGGATATGGGAGGTCTGGCTTTCAGAGACCTAGAGAAGCTGAACTTAGCTTCACTCACTAAGTTAGCTTGGAGGGTATGTAATGAGACACACCATCTTATTGTTCAAGTTCTTGGTGGCAAGTACTTCAAAAATGGAGAAATCTTTCATCAAAATTTGGATGCAAAAAATAGTTTTTACACTTGGAATGGTATCACTAAAGGGCTTCATGTGGTGCATCAGAACTTATTCATGGAGATAAACAATGGAAAGAAAACCAAAATATGGTTGGACAAATGGATTCTTGGTATGAATCAGCATCCCACACCCATCAATGATCTTTTCAGGTTCTATGTTGATGTTGCAGAACTATTTATTCCCAATACTAATACTTGGAATGTTGATTTTTTAAGCCAATTATTTGATAATTACACTGCTATCAGAATTGTAAATATGTTCATTGATACTTCTAAAGAAGATATTATGGTATGGATGCCTGCTAAGGATGGGAAGTTTTCATTAAAGGGTGCATACAACCTTTTTACATCTTTCAATAGAGAAGTGCAAATAAATGGAATAACTATTGCTTCATCAGTCTGGAAAATGTGTAGAAATGCAGTTCTGCTCACATAATTAAACTCTTTGCTTGGAAATGCACAAGGAATCTGAATATTACAAGGAGTAGATTGGCTCTTTATAATAATGGGATTGACAGTCATTGTGGTATTTGTTGTTGCACATAATAAACTATAGAGCATTTAATCTTTGAATTTCGTCATGCTAGATCAGTATGGAGAGGTGTTAATATTGACACTGATTCTGTTAGAAGAAATTGCAATAGTGTTTCTGAGTGGTTTGTAAGTTGGTTCACTACTTCCAATTTCCTATATGAAGAAAGATTGCTTTATAATTTGATGATTGGTGCCTGGATTTAGGGAATGATAGATGTGATGCAATATTTCAGGGAGTATCTCTCAATCCCTACAACTCGGTATATAAGATTTATCTTCATTTAGAGTCACACTTGCATGAAACTAAGCATTCTAATACAGTAACCAGAGAAAGTAGTATATCTAGATGGTCCCCTCCTCAAGAAAAAAATTTCAAACTAAATGTGGATGCCTTTTTTGATTATGATACTAATAAGCTTGGTACTGGGATTGTTTTGCGTGACAATACAGGTACTTGCTATGGAATCAAAAGTTATGCACATGGAATACTGAATCCAGAAGAATAGGAGTGCATGGCTGTACGTGAAGCTTTACTATGGGCACAAAGACATCAGTGGACAAGGATACATGTTGAAGTTACTACCAAATTAATCATTCAATCTATTATTAATGACTCTCTACAAATCCAGTGAGAGAATAGGAACCTAATAAAAGAGATCAAACACTTAGTCTCAATTTTTGGTTATTGCTCCTTTTTTTTTGTTAGTCGTGATGATAATCAAGTTGTAAATTACATTGCTAGATTCGTTAGAGAAAATAAAGCTTTTATAGAAACTTATAATGATTTTTCAGCTGCTATTTGTAGTCTCCTGGCAAAAAAACATAATAATTTTACTAGTTAAAATCAATATAATTTTCCTGTTATAAAAAAAAAATCCAATGGTGGAAAGCGTTTTATTCTAGAAAATAAATATTACCAAACCAGTCCATCAGCAAACCTGGAGGACGTAGATAACGATCGAGTATCAACATCTTGGTTGTTGTTTTTTTTTTTTACATTGTAAGGAGGAATGAGAACAAAAGAAGATAGTAAAACCAACCAGGAACGGATACATAATTATTTATGGGGTATGAATGGAATGTCATAATTGTCAAGAAGGCAGAAGGCCGTGGTAATATTTTTTTGAACAAACCGCGTAGTTAGCAGTAACTGTGATTAACCTAATGAACACTAGAAAATTTTAAAAAAAGATTTTAACATTAAAAATATGAAATGGAAGAATATATAGTGTTGAGAAGGAAAAATGTTTCTTCTTTTAACAAGAGTTACTTTTTAATTTTCCCATGACACTAGTTAAAATTATATGGACTAAAACTTATATTTCGGTGGGATGAAATCAAATTACTTCAAATTTTCTATAAAATATTAGTCCAAAAATATATATAGGGGCTATAACTTCGGTTTGCCCCTTACTAGATCCATTACTGGAAATAGACACTATATAACATAAGTCAAATCTTCTTCCATTTGATTCTGATGGCGTTATAGGTCGAATCACTTAGTTTTTTGTAAAAAAATTTGTACTTTGTTCGATCGCGTTTTTATTGCACATCAACCCCCAACAAATGAAATGTTATTAATTTCTTTTTAGAGTTAAAACTCAATTTCTTGTGATAATAACTTAAATTGATAATTTACATTGCGTATTGTTTGTATCCTCCTTAAAAGTATACGTGGAGGATATATGGACTTCGTCGTTGTTGCAATATTTGTCTTAATATAGAAGCTCATTTGATTTATTATAGAAACTCACTTGGCTTATCTTAGAAGCCAAAAGATCTTAAAATCTCAAATCGGGCTTATTTTGGAAGTCCAGATATGACTTATCTTAGAAGACCAAAGACGGATTATCATGGAGTCCCAATGGCTCATTGCGGAAGCACGACCTGGCTTATTATGGAAGTCTAGGGGCTTATTGGTGAAGCCTAATTTGGTTTATTATGGAAACTCATTTGGCCTATTATGGAAACCCATTTGGCTTATTATAGAAGGTCAGCAACTTTTTTGACCCAATAAAGATTTTTTCAAACAAAGAATATTTAGGTAAACTTTTATAACCCGTGGCCGAATCCGCTAAGCCTAATTAACCTTCTTTCAGAAAAAAGTTGAATTCCAATTCAAAAGGTACATAATTTATATTTATTTTCTCCTATATACACCTGCATAAAGCTCTTCTTTAAGTTGAGCGTCGGAGTGTCTTTGCAGGTACCCCCTCCCCCCACTCCCACCCTACCTTTTCACACGCAATCACAACATTCATCAGCAATCACATATCTCATCAACAATCATAGTTTTCCTCAATTATCATCGGTTTCATCTGCAAAATATGGAAGAATTGAATTTATGGCTGACATTCAATCTACTCATCATCAATCTCGAAGAGTGTTGGGGTAAATATTTTTGCACCAACATCTTTTAGCATCGACTAAGGGGAGAAAATGAGTCGTTTTCACCAACAAAAAAAAAGGCACCATGGAAACATCAGAAGCAAACCAATGTAGAGGGAATGGTGATGCACGCACCGGAAATCGAGCTACTCATAGCGCAATCATTCGACCAATTCAGAGCGTTGTCGTTCAGCCTTTCCATAAAAGAGTGGATGTATCATTTTCATCAACAATATCAGGATCTCATTCTGCGAACTTGTCCAAATTTGATGGGAAACGTTTGGGTACGTAAACACCCCCTTTTACCAATAATGCCAATCTTAACCAAGAGCAAGAGGATTGAAATCGACACCCAATTATTCTGGAGTCTCGTCTTGAAACCCTTGTCAATAGAAGTGTGCACGTACTCCCACGTACTGAGCAAGGTGATAACCCCCGAGTAACGCCTATCCATTTGTCTTTACGGTAACGTTATCCAAAATTGGAGAAAAACAAGCAACTCAAAGTCTCGTTAGAAAAAGAAAAGAAAAGAAAAGAAAAAGGAACTCGAATAAATAGTGATAGGTGCATAAATCATACATTTAAAGTAGTTTTTCCTGACCCTTAT
>JAJJMC010013954.1:792376-807885 GCA_023531435.1 Papaver californicum | reverse complement strand
GAACCAGAGCATTTCATGGTAAGGAAATTGAATTCGATTTAGACCTAATTTGTATAAAAAAATCCGTAAATAACGGCGTCAAAATAGTTTGATTACAAAAACATTTTTGTTCATTTCATTTTATACTTGTTTTAATTGCGAAAACATTCACATATATTTATTTCATGATGATTCACTCATTTCCTTACCGATGATTGAATGTTTCTAGGCAAATACATCACGTTCATATTTGACGTGTATAAGGAACACTCTGGAGGCTGCTATGTGCTTGCAGGTATTTTGTTGGTTGCATTTTCAGTTATCCTAATTATCTCTTTGAATAAAATGATCGAGATTTCTTTTGATTTGTTTCATAATAATATTGCAAGAAAGAAACATTATTGGCATCAACAGAGAGAACCGACGTCACCATTCTTTTTCAAGTGTAAAAAAGTTATTATGAAAGCCACAGACAAGTTTAACTTCAGCACTTGTGGTAGCATAAGTGCATTGCCATATAACAATTAAAAATGTGTCTTGTTGCAGGCTGTAGGTATCATTTTTGACAAATATGGTTTTAAATAGGCTTCTTTTGCTCAAATTTACTCTTATTTTGCTACAATTCATACAACACTAGTTCAGAAATGCATGCATGTAGTTTACTGTATTGGTTAGAACTGAAGGGATGTTATAGAGTATTCTCTTTTCATCCACTCATTTTCTTCTGGTTGCATGCAGAATTTTCCTTGCCAAGAAGTTGAAAGACATAATAAGCCGGAGGTTGAGCTAAAGTGAGTTTCTCTCTTTTGAAGTGTCAAGTAGTTACACAACGTTTTATTTTTGCTTGTACTACTGGTCGTTGTGCCGATCACTGAAAAATGACTGGCTTGAAATTACCTGAAATTGTGCTTTGCATTTTTCAGAACCAGCCCAGAACTTCTACTAAATCCTGTAAGTAATTTCTTTGTGGAAGCAATCACTAAGTCTATATTTAACTCCTCGGTCTTTCCTTTAGTGTAAATTTCTAAGTCTACTGCAAATTTCTACATATGGTTGGTCTCAGTTTCCGCTTATCAGGTTAAATTATTCTCTACTTGTCTGTAGGTAGTTTTACTAGATATCTTATATCTGGCATACTGGCATATGTTTGTTGAGCTTATAACCTAATAGTTTGAATTAATATCTCTAGTTTAAGAAATGTAACATGGATGAATTTTCCTTTTACAATATTCTTATTTATACGTGCTCCTTCACGTTTGTGTCCATATTTGATTTGAAAACTACAGTCTTATTCAAAAGATTGAATTTCCTATTCCCACCTATTATGGTTAACCTTCAGAACAACTAACCATAGGTTCTTTTGTTTTCCCTGAAAGAAAAGAGTCCAGGCAATCAAAGGCTTACAAATCTGTCAGAATCTTAGGGCCTTCCTTTGTGCTGTAGAATAGTTCCGCTAGTATTGATGCTTGTCATTTAGTTCTGGTTTCATTTAGGGCCTTCCTTTGGAGCACCTACCGAGGTTGCTTAAATCTAAACACGTGTCCTTATTTTCAAAAGTAGAGTGTTCATTCTTAAAGTAACTGATTCCCATCAGGCCTGTGCTTGAATGGTATGGGTAAAATTTCACTTGATGCAAAATTGCAAATGTCAGAAGTGGTGTTTTGTGGGCTCCATGTTAGGTTTTGGTTGTAATTTGTAGATAGGAACCAATTAAGGAGGCAAAAGTGCCATGGAAAATTTGCCTGTTTCAGAGGAAGTGCAAATTTTGATAGCCTTTTTGCCTTTCAAATTGAAGGTTCAATAAAAATTACAGTTTAATTCTAACAATGATTCCTTCAAACAAGGCATTTTGTGATTCCGTCATGCTAAACTTCACACCTAGAAAAGCTTAGGTTGGTTTTACTTTCTTGAATCCCATTGTAATACGTTTTTGTGTCATCAGTAAATGTTTTTGTACTCATGACTAATAAATGTAACTATTAAAGTTTACACTTCATACTGCTATTCATTCAAGTAAGGAAAACTGAAACACACCTTTTCTCTGGTTGGGAATCATTCACGTACAAACGGCAATGCCAAAGAATTCGGAAAACCGGGTATAATAAGAAAACTGTAGGTAAAATGCCCAAACTGCAAGGGGAATATCCCAAGAAAACCACAACTCCTGGGATATACATTCCAAACCGTTGATCTAGAGTAGTTGACAGATTTCTATGCCTGTATTCGCAAGTGATTTTCTTCACTATTTATTTGTATGATAAGGGAGGTGTTGTTGATATTGTTAAATTGATATTATTTTGTACTTTTGACCCTAATTTTTATGGGGCCCAAATGAGAACAAGTTAGAAACTAATTTTTCGTGCAATGCTCTTCTTATTATGCATTACACCCCCACCAAATTTTAGTGCAGTTCGAGGTATGCAACCTCATCATCTATCGGTTTGGATTTCAACCATCGACAACAAATGATTGATTTTTAAACCGGTAGATGGTGAGGTTATATGTCAGGGAACTTTATATTTTTTTGTGAGTGTAGGACACCACAAGAAGATTGTTTTACGAAAATTAGCTTGTAACTTGTTTTCATCCGGGTCCTATTGAGCTATAAGTGTAAGATAGTGTCAATTTAACAATGTCAACAAAACCTCCTCATTTGTAATTGTAGTAGAGTAGTTCTGAACAGACTGTTTATTTGAACTCTTCTGTATTCCCTAAAAGAGGGGAATGAATAACCCTTTTGGGTGTTATAGTGGGTCCCATCATGTGGGACCCACAAGATAAAAATGCCTCATGTGAGAGGATGATTTTGGTGGAATTTAAAGGGACGGTCTGTGAAACATTTTCTTTACAATATGGTTATGTTCGCCCCAAATCCTCTCACATAATCACAAATGAAATTCAGCTCAAAAGTAGTTGGCCTTTTTTGTCAAAGTGTTAACATGGTTCTTGCTCAGTTATCCCATAGTAATGCAGCATGAAACAACTAGGAATTCAACTAAACGTTGAATTCTAAGAACACCGATAATTGGAGAAGAAACTTCTCTCTTTTTGGTTTTTTTTTTTTTATAATAATGAAAGAAAAGAATACCTTAATAGGCAGTGATAAGCTGCCTATTTATAGAAAAAAACTTAAAAATAAAATACTACTAGAACTAGGAAATCTAAACCTAAAAACAAATAGAATCCTTAATCAACAAGGAAACCTAAACTATTAGAAACAAAACTAGGAAATATTACCATTACTCGTGTCCTACGTCACATAGCTAAATATCTCGCATTCAGATGCCCAGTCGCTACTTGCACTATGATGGCTTGGTTGTGTATAGTAGAATGTTAGCCCATTTTGTCACCCTGTGAAGTTCTCATGGTTCATCAGGCTATGCTTTCCCTAGGATGTGACCAAGTGAGACTAATGACATCCTAACCATAACCCGGCAGCTGCTTCCCGACAGGAAGAATAATGCCACTGTAACCATTACCAACAGGCCATTCTGTTATTCTATCTTTGTACTGTGTGCCATATTGTTAACCTGAATTTGTCCGTTTATTGCTTAACTTTTGAAAATTTGGAAGTTTTTCAGTAGAGTTTAGAAATGTAATTGATTGTTTTCTTTACTGTGCTTTATCCAATTCAAATGGTATTTGTCTATTGTATAAACTTTTGGGTAAATAATTACTTGAGAACTTTTGCTGTTGTTGTCTTAGGTGTTGATCTGTCGAAATGAGGCTGAAAAATGCTTAATAGAGATATCCATTAACTCCCTGCGCATAAGTATCAAGGTATTAGATACTTTTCTCTTCTGTTATTTGATGTTTGTAATTCAAATAAATCATTCTATTTGTATTTTTTTGCATTAGCATGTCATCATAACCTACACATGTATTTCAAATCAAGTTCTTGTTGAGTTATACTGCTACACCTATCTAATAGTTGTTGTATTATATTAATGCTGAAGTTTGTACTTGATGAACCTCATCTGTTGTTCCTGTTATTTCGATTTGGTGGTATGGCTTAAAAAAACTAATGTAAGGTATGTCGTGCAACCAGTGTGATCGTATTTATGCATCCACGGTTCCACCCTTTGAAGAACTCAATATATCTCTAAGGTTACAGTTTTTTAGCACAAGTGTCATGTTATACATAGTAGATAGTAAGTGACATATAGCAGTAGCACTATATATGTACTGGAAGTTTGTGATACAAAGATATTTCGGGAATTTGAAATTTTGTAGCAATATATAACTTCTTTCTTTGTACTTTTTTGATCTATATTTCCTTGTATGCTAATTCATTGCTTCTTGTTTAGGTTAAGCAGGCAGATGAGCTCGAAAACATACTAACGAAGAAATTTCTTAGATTTTTGTCAATGAGGGCAGAAGCTTTTCAAGTATTGAGGAGAAAACCAGTACAGGTATGTGTTGGCTCCTGGCATGCTAATCTCTCATTAGAATCTTTCTCGTTTCATTTATTTTGACTCAGTTCTACAATAGCTTCTGACATTAATGGCTTGCTAGGTATTAACGTAAAGAATTGATGCCGGTAAATGTACTTGTGTATATTGTAAGTTTGTTTAAGACATTCCTGATTCTAATAAATCTTGAAATAGGAATAATGCATTTCTCAACAAGAAAGTACATGATTTTGCAATCAATTACTACAGAGCATTTTAATGTATATTTGAAGATGAAAGCAGTTAATGTAATTAAGACCACAAGCGCAAGTGACAAGTGGGAATTGATTCAATAGATGTAGTTTCTGAAACTGTTGTGCAATATCATAATTCTATGCATACCTAGTATCAAGTGGTATCCATTATCTATATCCAGGATCCCAACTAGTTCTTAACGATATATTGGACCCATCCAAGGAACTGTTCAAGGATAATGAAAGATAAGGTCGTATATTATCTGAATTGAATTGTAATTGAACTCTCTGCACAATCTTGTTTCTGTCTCAAGTTTAACATCTTTGTTTCTTGGTCATGAATAACACCTTGCGGAGCTGTTGAAGGAACACTCAGTTTGATTAACCAATAGTGTCAGACTAGACTAGGTCTTTGTTCTGGGTTCCCTTTTTTTCTTCTTGTGTTGTTTTCTTTTTTATTCAGTAGTTAGAAAGTTTTCTTTTTGCTCAGATTTTATTTGACATGTAATGCCCTTTTAATATTCTTTGGCGAGAACCATTACAGCATTCCCCCACTTTAGGATTGTACCGATTTTGGCATCTGAGTGGGTTTTTGCTTATCATGTTTGCTCATTAACCATCTATGTTTCTCACCTCTTATGGTTTATCTCTTAAGATTTGTCCTTCAAATGTTACTGAAAATTCTTAAGATTATTATGTGAGCTTGATAACTGGAAGTGAGATGTCATGTACTAATGCCGTTTTTTTTTGCAACATTTATTCATTTTGCAGGGATATGACATTAGTTTTCTTATTACAAACTATCACTGCGAAGATATGCAAAAACACAAGCTTATAGATTTTATTGTGCAATTTATGGAGGCAAGAGCTCTTTATACTTAACATCTTCCTTTTCCTTTGCCTGAATGCCTAACATAATACTCCCTCCGTTTCTAGAAAAGAGTTACTATCACTTTTTCATTTTAGTCTAAAAATAGGCTAAAATAAAAAAATGATAGTAACTATTTTCCAGAAACGGAGGTAGTAGTAGATTGTGTCAGTGTTTCTCTCTCTATATATATAGATATATAGATTTTCCCAGCTACAAAATCTGATTTGTGCTCAAATTCTTTTAGAAAATAAGAAAGTGGATTTTGACACTTTCGACTGCTTTAGTAAGCTACTTTTAGAAACATCACTATTATAAAATAGATATGTGCGTCAGAACAACCTTTTGATCATTTTACTTTGAGATCAAAAACAGGTAAACACCAAATTAACTATAAGCATCCAAAGTTTGGTTGCATACTGCATATGTTAGCATGCATAAATGTCGGTCTTTACAGCACTTGCAGGATCTACAATTTCGTTTATTTTTGTCTTTCTCTTTGTGCACCAATGCTATTTTTATCTTTCTCTTTGTGCAGAAATGCTAATTTCCTAATATTAATTCTTAAAATGCAGGATATTGACAAGGAGATAAGTGAACTGAAGATGTCTGTGAATACACGAGGAAGACTTGTTGCAACAGAGTTTCTTAAACAATTTCTGTGATATCCCGTCCAGGCACACTAATGCCTCAAGAGTTGTGAACATTTACTGGGGACTCCTTATATAGGCTTTCTCCCAAATCATCCAGCTTAGTATTAGATAAACGTGTATAAATATATTTGTTTATATTTTTTATTTTTCTGGGGTTGGTAACGGAGGTGGTAGCTACAGGAAAGGTTTTATGCAAAAAGCAGTTCAAATGACAAAGCCAATAATTATGAAACTAAAAATAACAATTAAATCGTATGTTTTGATCAGCTTGCCACACATTCAGTAGAATTCCGAAATTGAAATAATAAAATCTGAAAATTCCCCAAATTTCAATCTAAACCCAGAGCATTTAAGAAATTCTCCAGTATGGAGGAGCTGGAACTACGGTGCATTACTACGCTCAACATTCTCTTCTCATCAGTGGAAATCTTACGTATAGATTTCCACCCCAAAAAGGAATAAAACAAGATGAGCCTTTGCTCCCATTTCTTTTTGAAGCCTGATATAGGGGCTCCAACATCAATAGAGGGGCTCCAATAATAAGACGAAATAGGGACACTATGAAATAAAACTCAAAAACCCCTTATCCATAATTCTTATCAAATACCCAAACTATCCCTGATTATTAATGTTAATTACATTAATTAGTTAAGATTAGATTAAGCTAATCATGATTAATTAAACATAAAATATTTCTTAATCAAATTTTTAGGATCAAATTTTTTTTTTGAATTTGTGTTTGGTGGGAAGAAAAACTTGATGAAATTTAAGAAAATTTTATGGGTTTTTTTTTAAACCCTAGATTTTGATTCAATAAACCATAGTGGCATTTAGATACCTCTAGATTAAACTCTTGATCTTTTTATGGCACAAATTAGATGAAATCACGATATGAAAGTTTGATTTTTTGTGATTCAGAGAATGTTACGGTTGGGTTTCATGTCGTACCCAACCGTAACACCAAGAACACCGAAGAACACCATATTTTCCCAAAATTACGGTTGGGTTTTCAACAAAACCCAACCGTAACTCGAAGAACAATGATGAACACCATCTTTTTCCCAAGTTACAGTTGGGTTTTAAACCAGACCCAACCGTAACTCAAAGAACAATGATGAACCCAATTTTTCCCCTAGTTACGGTTGGGTTTTCAACCAGACCCAACCATAAGTTGAAGAAAATGATGAACAACATTTTTCCCATAGTTACGGTTGGGTTTTAAAGGAAAAACCAACCGTAACTTATCCTTAGGAGAATTGATTTTTTTGGTTAATTTTGAGTTTTAAAAAGCAAAATTTTGAAATAATTCAATCATTTTTTCTAGATTGAAGGTAAATTGGGTGTTTGAAACAAAGAAAAAACGAAAAAAACACAAATTAGATTATCTAAATTTGTGTTATCCAGTAGAATTTACGGTTGGGTTTTGGCTTATAACCCAACCGTAACAATTCTGATAATTTATGTTCCATTTTCAACACATATTTACGGTTGGGTTTTGCCTTAAAACCCAACCGTATCCAGTTGAATTTACGGTTGGGTTTGGCTTATAACCCAACCGTAACATATTCTGTTAATTTTTGTTTCAAGTTCAACACAGAATTACGGTTGGGTTTTGCCTTAAAACCCAACCGTAGACAAGTTGTGGTGTTTGTACAAAATGTATTACGGTTGGGTTTAGTTATCGGACCCAACCGTAAATTGTCCTGTTAACTGTTTTTTGATTTTCAATATACTCCAAATTGGGTTTAAAACACAACTTTGTAACTTATTCCTTGTATTGTAATAGATTTAAAGTAGTACATTAAAGGAAATAAACGATTGGAAACGAAATACAATAGAACATTGGATGATTACACTTAAGCACTTAAAGATAATGGCGAAAATCAAACACCCGACTTGTTTCCATAATACGATAGCAATCTGTATGCTTGAACTCCTCCCCATATTTGATTCTATATTGCTCCATAGCCAACACATTCTGAAAAAAGACAAATCAATTATAAGTTTGAATTTTAGAAATCTCTTTTTAATTAACGATTTATTAATCGACAAACTTACTCTTTCCACACCGTTCTCATAGGGATTTGCTTCGAATCTAGCTTTCATTTCTAGTTTTAAGTTGTTCATGCATCGATACAACGTCTAAAACCGTCTCTTGATGGCTCTCCACGTAACCCAAGGGTTTACATTCCCATGTAATGCCGCAAACATTCAAAATACACGATTCCACCATTCATCGGTATCAAAACCCTCATTCCAATTTTGTTGTGAAACAACGTTGTTATTATTGTTATAGAAGGCTCTATCATAAGCATGCTCTACCATCGTATGCCATGCTCGAACAATTGCAACATCTTCATCATTCGTGTATGTATTTACCATTTTTAGTGGTTGAAAGGGTATGGTGAGAATAATGAGAAAGTGTATAATTATAATGAGAATGAAAGGGATAGAGAATAATGAGAAAGTGACAGGTAAAGGTTTCTTTTTATAGGGAAAAAGTCACCAACGGGTAGATTTTTGAAAAAAAAAACCGTTGGAATTGTGTATTTTGAGAGGACGTAAATTCAGAAATTTTGAGATTCCCGTAGAATTTACGGTTGGGTTTCACCTCAAAACCCAACAGTAACAGATGATGAGGTGTTTTTACAATTTATTTACGGTTGGGTTTAGTAATCGAACCCAACCGTAAAATGATATTTTGAGTGAAATGTAGTTACGGTATGGTTGAGTAACCTAACCCAACCGTAACTTCTAGTGTTACTGTTAGTGTATATTTTACGATATTGTTACGGTTGGCTTTTTCCTTGAGACCCAACCGTAAGAAAGTTTGGTGTTTGTTCAATTTTTTGTTACGGTTGGGTTTAGTAATCGAACCCAACCGTAAATATGAATTTTTAGTATGGATTCTAGTTACGGTTGGGTTGAGTCATGGAAGCCAACCGTAAGAGATGTTCTTAAGACAAAATTAGTTATGCTTGGGTTTAGTTCATTTTCTTATGAAATACCATAGTTGTAAAAAACATTATTTTTAACATTAAAGGAAGAACTAAATGAAACGAAATACAGTAGATCATTAGATGATTAAACTTAAACACTTAAACACTTAATCATAACGGCGAAACTCAAGATATAAACTATGTTCCAAGATACGATAGCAATCTGTATGCTTGAACTCCTTCCCATATTTGATTTTATACTGCGCCCTAGCCATGACATGCTGAAAAAAATAAATCAATTATAAGTTTCATTATTTTAAAAAAAAATTGGGAAGAAAGAACCATTTATTAATTGACACACTTACTCTTTCCACATTGGTTTCGTCGGGAAATGCTTCAACTCTCATTTTCATTTCCAGTTTTAGGTTTTCCATTTCTTCATACAACGCCTGAAAGCGTCCCTTGATGTTACTGATCGTCCTCCGATATCTATTCCCGTGTAATGCCACAAACATTTCAAACACACCCTCCCACCAAGAATCGTCCTCCTGACAGTCCATCCAATTTTCAGCTATATCAACGTTTCTATTGTTGTTATAGAAGGCTCTCTCGTAAGCGTGGTCTATCATCGTAACCCACCCTCGAATAATTACAACATCTTCATCATTCGTGTATCGAACCATTTTAAATGGTTGAAAGGGTATGGCGAGAATGAGTTGGAAAGTCTAGAATTATAATGAGAATGAAAGGGATAGAGAATAATGAGAATTATAAAAGGAAATGTTTCCTTTTATAGGGAAAAAATTCCCAACCGCTAGATTTTGAAAAAAAATAACCGTTGGAATTGTAATTTTTTTGTGACTATTGAGTGATAATTTACGGTTGGGTTTTGCATTAAAACCCAACCGTATGTCCTAGTGATTTTTGTGCAAATTATATTACGGTTGGGTTTTGGCTTAGAACCCAACCGTAATTTTTAGTGTTAGTTTAAGTGCGATGATCATTTACGGTTGGGTTATGTAATGTATCCCAACCGTAAAAAATATGTTATTTTATTGCAAATTATGTTACGGTTGGGTTTAATTATGTTACCCAACCGTAAACTTAAGTTTTTAATTGGAATTTTATTTACGGTTGGGTTGTTTATTGAAACCCAACCGTAAATGATCATCTTCGTTTCATATATTCTTCATTTTTTATGGTTAAATCAATCTTGTATTTGTTTTGTGTTGGTGGGAAAAGTGGAAGAGAGATAAGAGAGTTTTAACCCAAAATTTTGAAAACACCAAAATGAGTGATTCTAGTGCCAAATTTGTGGAGTGTGAATCCTTGTATGATTGCCAAACTAAATTCTACATACCCATTGAGGGAGACCCAACAATGTATGATTATTTGGATGGTAGAGAGGTTTTAAGTGTAAGTTGTGATGGTGAAACTAAAGCAAATGGAGATATTAGTCGTCAAAGTGAAGATACAACTGCTGAGAATAGTCAGGTATGATTCTAACTTATTCTCTTTTTCATTTTTTGCAGATATTTAAGGAACTGAAGTGCATAAAAAAAAAAAAAAATTGTTACAACAGTATAGTTACGGTTGGGTTTCCTCAACAAACCCAACCGTAAGTATCCATTTGTGTTTCTGGAAAGTACAGTTTTACAGTTTTTCGGTTGGGTGTTTACCACAAACCCAACCGTAACTTATTACGTGCATGGGCATTTACTGCACTTGTTACGGTTGGGTTTTGGCTGCAAACCCAACCGTAACATTGGGTTGACTTCTTTCCTTATATTACGTTTGGGTATGACGATATTACGGTTGGGTATGACGATATTACGGTTGGGTATGACGCTATTACGGTTGGGTCCGATGCTTCTAACCCAACCATAAACTTATTGGTTTTAGTGTTTTTTCTGACGCTTGGGCTTGATCTTTTTTGTTCAGGTCTCGGTTGTACCTCAACCAATGTATGATCAGCCTCCTCCAAATGATATTGAAACTATAGATACTACGGATCACTATTTGAACGACCTGGTAGGTTATAGATAAGTTGTTAATCCCTATCGACAATTGTCATAATGCCATTTTTTTTAACCTAACTTTATGTTTTTGGACCATGTAGACATGGGATAAAAAAGAAGATGCAAAGAAGTGGGCTACAGAACATGGGAAACTCATCATGTGTGTGCTTGTTTGTAACAACCAACAAAAACACAACCGTTTTCAAATGGTTTGTGAGTGTAGTGGACAATACACAAGACATGCAAAGAAGGGTACTGAGTATGTACCAAAGACGAAGATCAAACGAAAAACTTACACTAAGAAGACGGGATGTCCTTTCAAACTTCAATTTCATAAGAACAACGAGAATAAGTGGTTCTTGTCTATAGTTGTATGCGGTCGTCACAACCACCTACCACCAGAGACTTTGTTAACGCATCCTTCTATGGCCCGGCTTACCAAGGAAGAAAAGCTCATCGTAAACGATATGACGGATAAGCGTTTGAAACCCAGTGATATACTCGGGCACTTGAAGAATATAAACTCAAATAATGTGTCTACGTTGGAGACAATCTACAACGCCAAAGCCAAGTTGAAGCGTGAGAAATGGGAAGAAAGGGATCCGATCCAACAACTTTTGTACTTGGGGGAGACAAAAAACTACACCATGTTTCACGAAGAAGATGAAAATAAACAAATTAAGCATATTATATTGGCTCATCCCGAGTTTATAAAGTTAGCACGGTGCTCCCATCAAGTGCTTATGATGGATTGCACGTACAAAACTAACAAGTATGACCTCCCGGTTTTGAATGTTGTAGGGCAAACTTCTACCAAGTCCCCGTTTAGTGTTTCCTTTTGCTTCTTGAGAAACGAGCTCGAAGAAAGCTATGTGTGGGCATTGGAACAAATTAAATTATTCTACGTTGAAGATTATACCCCTAAGGTAATTATCACCGACAAAGAACAAGGCTTGATGAATGCCATTGCAAGGGTATTCCCAGATGCTCATCATCTTCTTTGCACGTTCCACTTGTGGAATAATATTCAAACCAAGTGCAAAACGATTATTCGGCCAACAAAGAGAAGCGAGATGGAGAGAATTAATAAATTGCCGGTATGAGAACAAGAAGCGGCCAAAGAAAAATTCAAGGAGGATGACAAGTTGGCGGAACTAAAATGGGCTAGTTTCCAAACTGAATGGGATGCTTTGACATGGTCTATCACCAAGGAAGACTATGAAGAAAATGTTCGTATGTTATGCTTGCATTGGAGTAATTATCCAAAAGTTGTGAACTATTTGATGGACAATTGGTTGAATCCCCATAAAGAAAAGTTTGTAGCGGCGTTCACAAACCAATATAGGCACTGTGACAACCAAGCTACAAGTACCGTGGAGTCATCTCACAACAGAATGAAGAAGAAGCTTCATAATTGTGATGGTGGGTTTGTTACGGTCTTCGAAGCGATGCACGATTATTTTGTCCGTGACCTTGACAGAGTTAAGGAATCTTTTGAAAAAAGCCTTTCTAGAAAACATGTCAGCTATAAAGACGAACCATTGCTCCAAAGTATTTTTTATAAGGTGTCGCATTGTGCTATTGAGAAGATAATGTACGAAATAAAGCACTATAGATTGGGCAACTTACACGGAGAAGAAGAGTGTGTTTGTCCTAACATGTCAAGTTTGGGACTGCCCTGCCGGCATATGATGCCCAAGTACGAAGAAGACGGTGTGATCCCAATTCAAGATATTGATCCGTTTTGGCAACAATTTTCTTTCGATGAACCCATCGTCGAGCAAGATTTTGGTGCATCGTTTGCCGACACCCACGTTGGAAAGGCTATAGCTAAGAAATACGATACATTAAATAAGGCGCAAAGGCAAATTTGGTTGACAAACTTGAGTTACTTCGTGTTTCCGCACACAAGGAACTCTGTCAAGGAACCAATTAGAGGGAAGAGAAAAGGTAGGCCTTCTACCAAAGAATCGAGGGCCGTGGGACGGAAAAAAGCTAGGGAATTGCATGAAGAATCAAAGAAAAGAAACCCTTGTGCATTTGAGCATTTGCAAAATGAATATGAAGCAGAGGATGAGAAGGAGGACGATGCTCAACGAAAAATAAGTCGAACGGAACAAGGGGGACCAAGTGTAGTAGATATTAAAGGAAAGGGTCCCGCGGTTCCCACTCAAGATAGTTCAACAATTGAACTTGGTGCCAAGGGAAAAGTACCTCCACACCCAAACTCAATAAGAGTAAGTATGAAGGAATTAGCAAGAAGAAAAAAAAGAGTTAGTATGAAAGAATTAGCAAGAAGAAAAGAAAAACTTAAAAGCAATACATTAGTAGTTGAAGAGCCATATACGATCCGGATTGCAAGAGGATTGATGCAATTTCCATCTAACTATTCAAGAAATGAGAATGGCAAAATCGTCCGAACCGAGCAAATTATTTATGAAAATTATATGTTATCGTTCCCAGCTTTTTTTCGTCCCTACATAAAGGCCATCGACGATGTTGCCGGTGATGGTAATTGTGGATACCATGTATTCATCGAACAAGTTGGACCATTTAGCGGAGCAGCAGGGTTGGGTATGGACGAAGTAACTTTTGTAAGGCATAAGTCAGCGGTTGACCTACGCTCTTACCCGGATATATACAAGCCAATGATGTGTGCATATAGAGACGAAGAGTCGTTGTTAAACGAGGAGTTCATTGCTCTCGAAAGGCGTTTGATAGGCAATAAGAATTGCACTAGTGAGTATTGGATGAGCATGCCAATATGTGGCCAAATCCTTGCCAACGCTTTTAATTGTGTCATCCATTATATCTCAAATGGTTATTGTTTAACATTTGCACCAACAAGATCAACATTTGTCGAACAATTGGCAAATAGAAGATGTGTGATTGGGCTGGTGCAGAACTGCCATTTTGTTGGTCTAAAGTTGAAAGAAGGAAGTCCATTACCCCCTTTACAGGATGGCTACGACGGTGATATCGCCAAGTCTTGGTGTCACAGATTCAAGCACAATTTCGAACTCTGGAAGGCATTAAAACCCTCACCGACATTTCAATTCATATCATTTGTTTCTGAGTCGGAGTCAGAATGTTAATATGTATGTTGGAGGAATCATAATATGAATATAGTTTTTTGGAATAGAAAAATTTGAACTATCATATGTGTTACTACAAAATGTTTCCAGGTTTACGGTTGGGTTTTTAGTAAAAACCCAACCGTAAACTAGTCACTGAACAATTATAATAATATTACGGTTGGGTTTTGAGTGAAAACCCAACCGTAAACCCTCCAGTTTAAATTCACTCAGGTTTAAGGTTGGGTTTGTACTCAAAACCCAACCGTAAACCTGTCACTTTTACGGTTGGTTTGTGAGTACAAACCCAACCGTAAACCTGGATGAATTTAAACTGGAAGGTTTACGGTTGGGTTTTCACTCAAAACCCAACCGTAATATTATTATAATTAACCTTTTTTTGGAATTTCAATTCACTCAAAACTGGGTTCAAAACACAAAATTTATGTAAACATCAAATTTTTGACCACATTACAACCCATGAAATCATTAAAGTAACCTGGGATACAATTGAAATTAACACTAAAAAACCCAAATGGCATTACAAAAGAACTAATAAATAGGTTTGCGAGTGAGCAAAAAGTCTTTTTGGATGTGATAATGAGGTAGGTATAAAAAGGGCCATATTTTCCATCTCCTCCATTCCGCAAGAGATCTCTGTAACACCTCATAATCGGTTTCACCCCTAAGTCGTAGTTGACCAATAATACGAACTAATGCCATAAATTCTTCTACGTATCGGTGTATACTGTTATATCGACAAATCAACTTGACGTGATCACGGTTATAAGGGTTGCCGGTTTCAGAACAAAAGTTTTCATGGATTGTTTGCCAATAACTCGGACTCGTTATACCACTTTGCCTTCTTTCTTCTCCTCTTTTTGGAAAACAAAATACATAGTTGCGGCAAATACATAAATCTTCTTCCAAAGAAAAATCTGGATTTTTAATGCCAGGTTGACCCATGTTCCACTATGTTGGAGATGATTGTTGTAACATAAAGGTTTATTTTTGAAAAAAATGGATGGAAAGGATATGTACTCAACTATTCCACTTATAAACCAGAAGTATAACGGTTATATTTTGAAAAAATAGGTCGTACAAGGTTTGAACGGCTGTATTTGAAAACCCAAAAAAAATATAATTCAAAAACGACCCAAAACTTTCCACAAATAGAATTTACGGTTGGGTTTTGAAAATAACCCAACCGTAATATCATAGGGGAATTATGTTTTAAGGTCTTAAACCTTACGGTTGGGTTTTCAGCCAAAACCCAACCGTAACCTATGTTTTTACCTTTGAGTTTTAAGGTCAAATTTGGGTTTCAAAATCA
>JAJJMC010013954.1:775286-792366 GCA_023531435.1 Papaver californicum | reverse complement strand
TAGATAAAAGGTAAATTGGGTCATTCAAACAAAGAAAAAACGAAAAACAAACAAATTAGAGAATCAAAATTAAAGTTATCCAGTAGAATTTACGGTTGGGTTATGGCTGAAAACCCAACCGTAATATCCTAGGGAATTTATGTGTTAAGGTCATAAACCTTACGGTTGGGTTTCCAGCCAATACCCAACCGTAACATTATTCTTTCATATAAACGGTTGGGTTTTCATCAAAAACCCAACCGTAAAACTGTAGTATAAAAATGTGACAGTTTTACGGTTGGGTTTTGGCTAGAAACCCAACCGTAAACCTGTCTTATTTTTCATTTTGCCAGTTTTACGGTTGGGTTTATTTCTGATACCCAACCGTAATAATAATGTGACTGGGTATTTTTACCGGAAAAATATAAGTTTTTTGGTTTCCAACTTCAAATAACTGGTAACTAAATTTTGGCGACTGATTTTTCATTTCACGTCTATGTTAAATTCAAATTTCAAATCTAACTTCACAACTAATTCACACATACGTTAAACTTTGTTGTCCATAGACATAGAGTTAGGGAGAAGGAGGAGGGGTAGGTCGATGACTTTGACGAGCTCTTTTTTTGCTCTTAACATTACGATGAGCAACACCGCCACGAGTACGAGATCCAACACGACCGCCTCGAGTACGAGCACCACGTTGAGCATCCCCGGCTTCATCATGTGTCTCTTCATCCGATGCTTGGGGCTCTCTCCTAGTAGTACTCGCATCTGTAGTCGCGCCTCTTGTACTGGGTCTACTCCTCTTTAAAGTCCGCTGCACATCCTCAACTTCATGATGAACCTCCCTAATCAAAGCTTTGAGTTGGTCACGCGTCCTCACATCAATTGTGCTTAGGCATGGATTAATAGAGTCCGCCAATGCAACGGCTTTCTTTTTCTATTCACATATGGAAATAAAAGTAGGATCAGTGTTTAATAATAAATCTTAAAAACATTAATAACAAAAATAATGTACGTACCAAATTGAAATATGCCTTCTTCCAGAAACCATCTCCTGTTTTGATTGCCAGAGTCTCCGGATCATTGTTGATGATAGTTGGATGACCAAAATGGCGATACCAATCCAAGTAATCTCCTGCAGCCTCTTTTGTGCCCGGAGAGGGAGTTAACTCATTCCTTTGGACTTGGTATTTCGGATCATTGCAGTTATTCCAAACCGCGACTGAAGGCGTTGGCTCATAGTTTAACACGATGTTTGGCCCTTCGATCATCGACCCATTCACACACAATTTAAACATTTCCAGTGTAACCGTTGTTTGGACGTATCCATATTGGCGGAGAGTTCGCCGGGGGTTGGACATCACGTACCCAAACGGATGGTACAAAGGGCCGTTGTAGCCTGCCACGTCCGACAATCGTCGTAAATCTTCAACATGTCCATCACCCTCTATGCTAATCTTCACATAAGGATCGAAAACAACATCTTCGACCGTGAAAGCATCAATTTCTTTTCTCATCTTTGCTATGAGCATTTCTTTATATTTTGCCTGCGTCCCGGTGAAGACGAATTTCTTTCCCGTAGGTCCATTAACATCAACGCTTGTTTGAGGAGCCAGTCTGGGAAAGTGATCGTATACCCATGCCTATAAAGATAATTAATATTAATATAAGAAAATGAAAAATAAATAAATTAAAATTGAACATTCAAATTCAAACAATAAATTACCTGAAGCAGACCGGTATTACCGGCAATCTCAGTTCCCCTGACCCTCGAAGCTTTTCGAAGGTTAGCAAGTAGGTAGGTCAGGGTGGCAGTTCCCCACGAGTACTGATGGGTCATCCCGACATCACCCTGAAGCCATTGTAGATACTGGACGTTCACCCTGTTGCCCGAGTTGTCACCAAAGAAGATGGTGCCGAGCATATATAGCAGATAAGCTCTGGCTGTTCGAATGGCTCTGGTGTCATCTATGACGACCCCAGCCATTTCCAACTTCGCGGTCCCTCCAAACTTCTCCCGTAGTGACCGCAGCAATATTTTCTTGCTCATGTATTGAACTTTCTTCTTTGGCATCCCCGGTTTATCTCCAGTCACCAATTTAAATTCCGATTCAGCTTCGGTCTTCTCCCATCCAAGTGTTTCTTTGACAAGTGCATAAATATCACTCCAGGACATGTTGTTGTCAAAACCCTCAAACACAGATTTACCTTCCACCTCCAGCCCTAGAATTGAGTGGACATCATCCGGCGTTATAGTCATTTCGCCGAATGGGAGATGAAACGTATCGGTCTCAGGCCAATAACGTTCCCTGAACGCTGCGCAGACGACGCTGTCATACTCCCACATTGAATTTGTAATTCCGGGAGCTAACCCGATACCATTTACAAGAATTTGTACAGCCGTACATTCTTCAGTTAAGGGCCAATGTTGTGCCCTTTGACGAACCAATTTCTTGATCGCCTGTGTATGATCCTACAAAGAATAAAAAAAAAATTGTTTTACTTACACAAGTTAACAAACCAAAATTTAACAGAATAAGAGAAGTGATTAGAATAATACCTTGGTCGCTGCAACTTTGGCAGCCCATGAATGGGGATAACCAAATAATATTGCTGATTTGTATGGGGCCTCACCCCATAGTCCTCCATTCCTCCTCTTAGGCCACAGTTGAGGTTCGGCCTTTTCTTTGGGAATTTCTTTGGCAACCACCCTTTTCTTTGCCTTTTCTTTTCTAATTTCTTTACCTTTGCCTTGAGGGACATGTTGTTCTCTGTCCCCCTCTTCTTCTTCTACTTGTTGCTCTTGTGGTGGTTCTCTAATCACAAGAGAACCTCTGGGTGTTGGTAGATCACCCAAGCCTTGGAACACATTATATTCCTCTTCTGCAATTTGAGGATCACTACCACCACCTACCTCAAAAGAGGGATTATGGGTCTTGCTCACGCCTCTCTTCTCAACCCCTAAATGCTTTCCGTGGCGAGGGGTTGGAGTGTGAGAAATAGGTGTTAAATTATTACCCCTTTTATTCTTCCTACAACACACAACCAATACAAGTTAGATAATTTCCAAGCAATTCAACTTCAAGTAAAAAAAATTGACTACACAGGAAAATTTACGGTTGGGTTTTTGAGAATAACCCAACCGTAAATGTTCTTCCATATGTTACGGTTAGGTTTTAACAAAAACCCAACCGTAACTTACATGTAACTGACTTGCATATCATTTTTACGGTTGGGTTTTTCTTAAAACCCAACCGTAATACAAAAACATAAATTTTAATGTGCGCAAATATTACGGTTGGTTTATTCTCAAAACCCAACCGTAAACTATATAAAAAAAATTATCCATATGTTACGGTTAGGTTTTAAGAAAAATCCAACCGTAATTTTCTAACAAAATTTTTATGCAAGCTAGTGTTACGGTTGGGATTTTCTCAAAACCCAACCGTAGAATGGTTTTCAAAAAATGGCGCAAATTACTTACGGTTGGGTTTTCTATTGAAACCCAACCGTAAAATCCTATACTATTCATCTTCTTCCATTTAATTTACGGTTGGGTTTTGAAAATAACCCAACCGTAATACTCAAGAACACCAAATGTTACGGTTGGGTTTTGACACGGACCCAACCGTAATATCAACTGTGTCCAACATTTTTTCCCCAAAAACATGATCAAACATGCGAATAAATCAATTACAAGTTCTAAGAATAACATGGGTTTGATTCAATACCTTAGATACACCATTGTTGGATATTTCTCTGCTTGATTTTGCGAACGGTTATCGATTTCTTGTTGAATCTCTTGATTAGGTTGCCCTGAAAAGTGTTCATTGCCATCACTACTACCTTGAATTCCTTTAGTATGGTTCTTCATCTCGAATTGTTTTGTTGATTTTAATCGACGATGAATATGCGAATTGGCGATGAATTTAGATGGGTTACGGTTGGCTTTTTCTTTGGTTTTGTTTTTGAAAGTTATGAAAATTTTGGAAAGAAATTAAAAGAGTTTAGGTTTTAATTAGTAGAAGGGTAAAATGGACATTTAACTTTACCCCCTAGGACATCCCTTATCGTAAAATTGGGTCACCTTGGCTCAACTAGGAGCCCCTCTATTGATGTGGGAGCCCCTATATCAGGCTTCTTCTTTTTATCTTGGCTGAGATTCTCTCCAAATTAACGAAGAATGTTGTGTACTTGAATATGGCAACAGGCTTCAGCATCAAGTCAACAATTGTGTCACATCTGCAGTTTGCATATGACACCTTTTATTATATAGATGGCAAGGAAGAAGAAGCAGAGAATTTGTTACTCATTCTACTGAGAAGGAGAACACATAGGATAATATACCAGTGCAAATGGATTTGAGTCGGGTTACAATCCGAAAAAAGAAGAAAAAAAATTATGGAAAGGGCTCGGTTTTGTTTTCTAATTCTGTTTCCTCTCCTTCTGTTAGTGAGGTGAAAATCGACTCTATAATTGCTTTTAATAAGTTAATGTGTATCTCTGACCATCCTATGATGAGATCTTTGTGTTGGTATCTATTGGAGAATCATGCTAAATCTCATTCAGAGATGTAAATGCCTATGAATGAGGATGATGATGGTTTGGGAGAGTTTGATTCTGACTCTGACTATAATGAGCAAATTGATGTTGTTAAATGCTCGTTTCAAGATGAAAATGAGGATTTTTAAAGGTATTTTGGGGTTTCTTGAGTGTAAGGCTTTTAATTTTTTTATTTTTTTTTTCTTGACGTAAGAATCAAACACCAAACCCAAAATAAATAAAATTCCATGGTTTACTTCCCTGAGGAAGAAAGATTTTTGACGTTCATTCAATAGGATGACTATAATTAGAAACTGAAAAATAAACATAAATAAATCACCCATAATAGATATTCTAAATAAGCCTAATCGGAACACACACAACCCCAAACAAAGAACATGTCAAGTGAGCCCAACAACTCCAAATTGTTCAACTTTTTCCTCCAAGCGCCGGGTAATTTTTTCGGCATCTTCTTTGTAATTATAGAACGGAAACTCAGGTCCGCATACTTGGTAAGGTTCAAGTAATTTCTCCTCTTTGATATTCAAGTCGTGGATTTCCTGCTCCCAAAACATGTATTCTTTTTTTTTTCTGAAGCAACATATACTTTTCGTTCTCATCTTCTATTAACATATAATTCTCTTTGTCGAAGGCCTTACTGCCACACTGTTGACCCCACTTATTCTTTTTTAAGCTTCTTCCGTTTTTCAACCTTACCCCCCATACTTTTTGAAGAGCAAGCATCATCTTTTATAGTGCGTTTCGTCTCATAAAGGGTGTGATTACCAAAAAGCTAGGCCTTTGGATCACAACCAACAAAGTTTGTAACATAGTGAAATTTGATGTCTTACAATGAAATCAATACATATTAACACTTTGAAGATATTAGCAATAAGAACAAGAAATTTGAACATGAATCAACACAAGTATTTAACGTGGTTCGACAATCAAATTGTCTACATCCACGAAGATTTGTATCATTTTTATTCATCATCATCATATGTTACAGAAAGATGTTATGCTATATAATTAAAGTCATGTTAATTAAAGAACAATTGAACTAAGAAATTTACACAAGTCTCATACCTAAACTCTTTGCTCTGTTCCTATGCCTTATATCCAATTCAAACCAAATTTTTTCCAGTCCTTATTCCTGTTTGGGAGTTTGGTATTTATAGCCAATTTCAAGGGTCCCTCCAATCTAACTTTCCACCTATTTGTTCTTATCCAGTCTTTGGAGCGAAGTGTAGTCCTGCAAGACTTATATGTATTTCCCGCAAGACTTGATTTACGTACTTCATATTTCCCTTAGTTTCTTACTTGATGCCCCGCACTTCTTCTGTGGATTTGCACTAAGCTGTTGTTTCTAGATTTGGATGAACGTTGCGGTTTTATTTGTATTATGGCATGTCTGACATGTGGCTATTGAAAGTGACTTTTTATGCTTTTATTCTTTTTGTTCTGCAGCTTGTACAGCTGAGACGTGTCTCTTATGCATCAATGTTTATCAGTTTTCTTTACTTCGTCAGGCTTTCCCGCAACTTAGGTGTTACTCATGCAACAAAGCTATCTGTTTAGAGCAGTGTGTCATGCTTTCCCGCAACATACGTGTTGATCATGCAACGAAGCTGTTTGTTTTAGTACTTCTTAACTGGTTTTGGTTCGGTGTTTCTCACTTTATTATAATCCGATGCTCCCCCCATAATATTTGAATACGCGTAGTTTGGGATTTTTACCCCCACAAAGGGAATACTTAATACTATCTATATATGTAATACAATACTTTTCCATCCAGTCTTTGTGATCTTCTGGGATATTTTTGGCAGAAACTAAGATATTCTACATATATAATTCCACCTTGAGGTGTCTTTGCACTGCTCTGTGGAATTCAATTTTGACTTCATAACCACTTTTTGAAAGTTTTGTCTTCATTTTGACATAAGTTTCTTGGCAATCTTCAAATCCTTATTTACGTTAATCTTATAAGGATAACCATGATTTTCTATTTACCCTTCTACAGACTCAAAAAATTGATCTAACACTTGTTGCTTTCTTTTTGCTGGGCAGGTTTCTCACTCCTTCGAAACAACAACCACTTCCTCCCGGATATTTTTTACGTTCGAACCCATTGTCAAGTTGGCTTACTCGATTAGGACCAAAAGTTTAAGGGAAAGAAGGAGATTAACTCTTCCAGTTTCAGAATTAGCATAACAAATCGCGAAAAAACCCTAAGATAATTGCACATGATTGGTTCTCAAACTTCTAGCTCAATAATTTATCAGAAAACCCTAACTCTTTCTCTCAGGTTGAAAGGTGTAAGGTTTTTAGGTAGCTCCTGTTAAATCTTGTGTTTTGGAACCTTTTATTTGAAAGTTCTAACTTTTGAGTTACTCTTTATTTTTTGGGGATTTTTTGACTGCACCCCCAAACTATATAATTAAATTCCAACCGACCCTCACTAAATGATGAAGATCATGTTTTTCATATTTTAAAAGGATTGCTATCTGAGTTCAATGCGTTCAAGACATCTATTAGTACACAACAACTTAAGGATAAAAGCTTAGTTACTTCTCAAAAAAAATTAGGATTGCTTCTTTCAGAAGAAGCTAGAGTAACTTCTGAATCCAAGGTTCATCTCACTATGGCTTCAGCTAACATATCACATCAACAACACTCATCACCTCATGTTGTTCCTTTTGATCAACATTATTCGGGCTTTCAATCCTCATAATCTGGTAATTACAACACTCTTCAGGTAACTCAAAATTTTATTCTCCCACTGGCAGTGTTTGGAATTCATTTCCTTATAGAGGAAATTTTAATAGATCCGGTGGATTTAGAAGAAACAAAAATGGTGGTGGAATTAGAAAAGGGTTTAGAGGTAACAGGTTTACTAATGGAGGTAGATTTAGTAGATCTCTTGGTACTCCTAACTTTTATCCTCCTCCCATGAAGTACAATTACTATATTGAATGCCAAATTTGTCATAAACCAGGCCATTCATCTAATGAATGCAGGTATAAATATGCTTCTAGTGATAATTCAATGGTACAAGCATATCATGCTTCCACTGATGTTTATGGTGAAGAATTAAATGAATTCCGTTGTCCATAACTAGAGAGATTTGCAGTTCATAATGAGGATGCATCCAATACACAATCTGGTTGGATTCCAGATTCAGGAGACACACATCATATTACTTCTGATCTCTCCAACATGAATCTTCATTCAACTTATCAAGGCTCAGATCAAGTGTGCATTGGAAATGGCTCAGGTTTGCACATAACTCATATTGGTTCCTCCATTATTCAGCATGACAAAACCAAATTTACACTTTCAAATGTACTTCATGTGCCTTTTATTACCAAGAATATGATTTCAGTGCATCAGTTTACTAAGGAAAATAATTGATATTTTTAATTTTATCCTGATGAGTTCTTTGTGAAGGATTTGGCTACACACAAGGTTCTCCTTCATGGTCTTGTTAAAGAAGGTCTCTATCAGTTGGAGTTTACTGCTGAACAAGTCAAACAAGCTTTCACATCAAAAGTCTCAACTGCAACTTCCGCTAGCTGGCACAAGAAATTAGGACATCCTGCTCATCAGACATTGAAGCATGTTATATCTTTAGTAAATGATGTTATTACTGATCGTTTGTCTACTACTATATGTTCTGCATGTCAACTTGCTAAGAGTCATGCTTTGCCCTTTCCATATGTTTCTACCAATCATGTATATGGGCCTTTAGATCTCATTCACTCAGATGTATGGGTTTCACCCTTGTGTTCTATTAATGGATTCAAATATTATGTCTCCTGCATTGATTATTTTAGCAGATTCACTTGGTTATACCCTTTGGCATACAAATCTGAGGTTCTTGCTACATTTATCAAATTCAAGAGTCATGTAGAAAATATGCTCAATAGAAAGATTAAGCTTGTTCAATCTGACTGGGGTGGAGAATATAAAAATGTATCAACATACTTAGACTCTTGTAGTATTGGTCATAGGGTCTGACGTTCTCATGCTCATGCTAAGAATGGTACAGCTGAAAGGAAGCACAAACATATAGTTGAAACTGGTTTGGCACTTCTATCTCATGCTTCGTTACTTATTTCTTACTGGTTTTATGCCTTTGAGACTGCTAATTTTCTTATCAATAGATTACCAACACCAAAGTTACAACAACTTTATCCTCTATAGTGTTTGTTTCAACTCAAACCAGATTATAAATTCTTTAAAACTTTTGGATGTGCCTGATATCCATGTCTTAGAACTTTCAACAGTCATATGTTGGAGACAATGAGTTTTAACTAAATGTTTTTTGGTCGTGGTGTGGTTTGATCTTAGGACCTAAGGGTTATATGGATGCTCACTCATTTCCTTGAGTGAATGAATCTCTTTAGTCCTACATTATGTATTCTAGAGAAGGATGTCTACTATATAAATATTCTCGTATGGATAGTTAGACAAACGAGGGTGGAATGAGGTGGGTAAACAATACATGGCCCAACCCATGCAATATGCACGTATACCATACACCAAGTCCCGTGTCTACTTAAAATTACTTTTTGCGAGTTTTTCATTAATAAATTAATTCCAAAAATATGTTCTTTATGTGTTTTATTCATGGGAGAATTCTTTTTCCGTTTTGAATTGTTTTACAAGAAACAAAACTTGTTTTATAAGAAAATCTAAACCTAACTTGATTTGCAAGTAACCTTTCTCCTAAAAATACAACTCGAAAATTTGTTTTTAAGATATCCCAGAAGCGTCTACTATCCTGTCTTATTTTCACCATCTTCTCGCTTTGTTTTACAATTTTGAGTGTTTATTTCCCTTCTTTCCCTGTTGTTAAGTTCAAGAGTGGGTAGTTTGTATTGTGCTATTACAAGCTATATCGGGCAATCTTATCCTGGACACATCTTCGCACGTTGGGGTTTAGCATTACTCTTCTCGAGTATACCTGCGAACTAATGTGTTAAGGACAACTTGTTGAACCTGTGATTCTGCCCTCGTAGTTGTCCGTGCTAGAGTTGTTTTCGATTCAGTTCTTTATTTATTATTCTAATGCATCTAACATTGTTTTTAATTGTTGCAAGATTCCAACATCATAAACTACAACCAAGATTTGTGAAGTGTTTTTTTCTTGTCTATAGTAATATGCACAAGGGGTACAAATGTTTCAATCCTTCCACCAACAAGATTAATATTTTTAGGGATGTGACATTTGATGAAACTGATTTTCCTTATGCTACATTATTTCAATCAGTTCACCCTAACAATCCTGCACTATCTACTATGTCAGTCACTCCAACTAATTCCACTTCAATTCAAAATGTAGTAGATATTCCTTTGTATGACATAAATGAGTTTCCACCTTTGCCAACATCTTCTTCTCCTAGTGTTGCTATTCCTCCTACCACTAATGAACATTCCATGACTACAAGAGGAAAAAGGGAATTTTCAAGCCCAAAGTGTTTGCTTATGAGGTTCAAACAATTTGTGAGGATATACATCTATCTACTTGCTATTCTAAAGCTTGTAAGGATCCAAAATGGAGGGCAGCAATGGATGAAGAGATTAGTGCTCTCTTACAAAATGGTACATGGAAACTAGTTTTTGTAGCTACAGGTCAAAATATAATTTGTTGTAAGTGGATATTCAGGATTAAAAGAAAGGTTGATGGGTCCATAGAAAGGTAAAAGGCAAGTCTGCTTGATAAGGGCTTTAATCAGGTTGAAGGCATTGATTACCAAGATACTTTCAGTCAAGTGGTCAAGCCAACCACAATGCACATGATTTTTTCTACTTCTCTTTATAAAGGGTGGACAATAAGCAATTGGATGCCAAAAATGCATTCTTGCATGGGTATTTGTCTGAAGATGTATACATGGTTCAACCTCCAGGCTATATTGAAAAATTGGTGCCTACTCATGTGTGCAAACTATGAAAATCACTATATGGTTTAAACAAGCTCCAAGGGCTTGGTTTGAAAGATTAAGTCAGTTTTTTTTTAAAATGTGGTTTTAGTTCTTCAAAGATAGATACTTCTCTCTTTTGCAGAGCTACTGCTGTAAAATCCATCTATTTGTTGATTTATGGAGATGATATCTTGGTCACTGGCAATTCTCCATCTGTTGTTGATAGCTTGATTTGTACATTGGGCAAAGAGTTTTCCATCAAGGATTTAAGACTTAAGAGATTTACATTTCTTCTTGGGCATTCAAGCATCTAGTACTTCAGAAGGTATTCTTATATCTCAATAAAAATACATCTCAAATTTGTTGATCAAGACAAAAATGAATTCTGCAAAACCATACTCCACTCCTTTTGCTTTTGCATCTCCTAGTGATTCTACTGCATTTGAAGATCATGTGGTCTACAGAAGCACTGTTGGAGCCTTGCAATATGCTACCATCACCAGGCCTGATGTAACATTTACAGTGAATAAAGCTTGTCAGCATATGCAAGCACCCATTGTAGCACATTAGATTGCAGTGAAACGTATCTTAAGGTACTTGCAGGGTATTAAAACTTTTGGATTGCAATTCAAAAGATCATAATCTTTGTAATTGCAGGCATATTCTGATGCAGACTGGGCTGGTGACATATCCAACATAAGGTCCACTAGTGGCATGTCTATTTTCATAGGTCATAATTTCATTTCCTGATGCTCTAGAAAATAGAAAATAGTTTACATATCCAGTACTGAGGTTGTATATAGAGCATTGGCTGATGCAATTTCTGAACTTGTTTGGGTTCAATCACTCATGGCTGAGCTGCAGTTTAATTCACCTAGAATTCCAGTTTTATGGTGTGATGATATGGGAGCAACTTATCTCACTGCCAACCCCATATTTCATAACAGGATGAAGCATATTGAAATTGTTCTGCACTATGTCAGGGAATTAGTGGTCGCAAAAGCTTTGGATGTGAGATTTATATCTACTCATGAACATATATCAGACATTTTCACTAAGGGATTGTCTACTTCTCGATTTGCTATTCTCAGACACAAGTTCAATGTCTTTGTTCCGCCAATAAATCCTGAGCTTGCAGGGTGGGGGTGTTAGATTATGTTAGTCAGTGTGTGAGTCACACATGTGTAACTGGAAGGTGTTAGTTTAGATAGTTTAATGCGTTACCGGTCAAGTTTGTTATCCGATTAATATCTGTTGTATAAATTGGAGTCGACTCCATTCTATCTGTGAAATGAATTACCAAAAGAGAAATAATTTTTTTTTGAGATTTTTTCAACAACATTTAATCTCTTAACACTTAATTATCTTAATTTTTAAACACACAAAATAATTTTGGTTTTGATCGATGAAATCAAAATTCAAAACCATAATAACTAATAAGAGAAATTCAAGCACTGTGTTAAAGATTGAAGATAAATTGTCGATATTTGGAATTTTTTCTTCAATCAGATCAACAATTCCTTTCATCATAGTTCATAATAGTAGTAAAAACCAAAATGCAACTATTTGTATTCCTTTTAACATTAGACCAACAAGGGTAAGGCTGAGTTAGAATCTAGAGGCTAGGTTAGTAATTTTGGAACCAAACTCGAGCGTGTGTGCCGCACTCCTGACACTTAACCTAGTTTTGGACGAAAACACTTAATTTTTAGATTGTATCACAAATTCATTATAGTTTTGGGTCCGGGTTGAGTTAATTTATAATTTAGGGGGCGCAGACAAAAAAATCCTTTTTTTTTTTATTTTGTTTGTATATTAGTGTCAGTTTTGGTGATATCTTTATTTATTTTTAATGCATTTTACCCTTTTCGCGTAAAAATAATAATCTTGAGTATATGAAGTTATAACTAGTCTCATAATTATTCTGAAAAAAATGATGTTGTAAGCATAGGTGCATATACAGAGATAAACAATATTGTTGAGATACTAAGTTATGAAATTGAAAAGTTGTCACTGCAATACTCTGGGTATTCCAATGGATTTTTGAAGTTTTTCCTAGTTCTTAGCAAGGTTTTCAAGAATTAATGGTGGATTATCAGGGACAAGGGTCACTGGGACACTTGAGATTGGTGGTTGAAAATTTTATTTTCTTCCTGGTAGTGACCATGATTGCGATCTACGCCTTTAACTGAGTGATCAACCTCCCGTTGTGGTCGCCAAATGTTTGTACTGAAAACGAGTAAAGTAATTTGAGGCGAGGTTTAAGTTTTAGAATGAGTTGCACAATGTTGATGACGAACAATCTTCGCCTAAACCAAGACAATGGCAGTTCAAAATCTGCTCCAGTCATATGAGAAAGCATTGTTGATCCCAAAGAGGAAAACAAAAATTGAAAGATCTAAGTTCTTAGTAAAAGAAAGAAAGGTCTGAGAGAGAGAAGTTATAGCTAACATTATTTTGTTTAGAACAGACGATTGATGACCTATTTATAGTTGCATAACCCATGATCTCAATTCGGTGGGACAAAGATGATGGATACGGTAAGCACCCCATCCGTGATAACAGGAATAACTAAAAATAAATCGACGAGTTGGGTAAATCCTTTAGGGATAACGAATTATGTGTAGTTATCCGTTGATTCCTATAACCTCCACGACCAACTATTCTCTTCTTGTGTGAGTATAACTAGATACTCACACGTGTCATAGACTCCCATGTCAGAACCCTAAAGATACGCCCACCACCACCCATTTGTGTAACTGAGTTAGCCTTCGTGTATGATGTGTTGACACGGTTTCAATACTCTTTGACTAAGGTGGAGGAATATTCCTTAATTTGTGCATTATGAATATTCTAAGTCACGTGGAGAGCACGTGATAACATGATATATCATGAGGATCGTTTGTGAGACATAAGAAAAGCTGAGGTTGAGCATCAAACTTGTGTGGCCGACCATGCATGACTTGTGGAGGCCGAATTCTTCCTCGTGGGTTCCTTTGATTAACGTGCAGATCTAAGAGAGATTTGTGTATAGTTTTGTTACATATTTGAACGAGTTGGTATGGCTCATACTACTACAATAAACTGTGGATTTAGTGACAGTATTTTTTATGACAATTTAAATTTGCCAGTAAAGGTCAATATTTGCAAAAAAAAAAAAATGGCACCATAAAAATTTATTAACGATGATCTCTTATAATTGTTGCTAAGCTTATCATTAAAAGTAAAATTAGGGACCAAATTTTTTTTATTACCAATAATATCTTTTGGTGATTAATTTTGTTTACTACCAAATTTTTTTTAACGATGACGATAAATGTTTGTAGTAGAAAATTGTATTCATGAGAAACTTAATACTTTGTTGTTAAATATTCTTTTAATGAGGCCACTTATTTCTTACAAACTTAATTTTGAGTGACGAAAATTAACTTTTGCTACTGGTTCTTTTCCGTTACACAAAATAAATGGTCATTGGAAGTAAAATTTGGGACAAAAACAATTTTCATCACCAATAATATTTTTTGTGATTATTTGTGTTTGCCACAAAAAATATAGTTAGGGATGACAATGTATGTTTGTCATAGAAAATAATTGTTGTGAGAAACTAAATCATTTATCGCTAAATAATCTTTTAATGACATCACTTATTTCTTGTAAACTTACTTTTGAGTGACGATGTCAACTTTTGTCAATAATTTTTTTTGTGATACAAAATAAGTGGACGTTGTAGTTTCTGTGACTAATTCATTGTGCTCTCTAAAAAGTTATTCCGCCGATAAATATAATCACCAAAAGTGATATAATTACAACAACTTAATAAGTAAATTAATTAATAAATAAATAAATTATATATATATATATATAGTAGATGTTTTATAGGATTGAATTTTTGTATGAGTTGCCTGCTATCTAGATAGACTTCCACACTTTTCTTAATTGGATTGCTAAGTAGCTGAAGGCTCATATCCAACAAACAAAAAACGTAGCTAGGTGATTTTATCTAAAATTAAATTTGATAAGTGCTAACTGTTTTACTTTTGAAAAAAAATCCAAGTGCTTTCGAAGATGGAAAGGACACCACAACGATTTAATTAATCCCAAACTTATATGCGATATAATCCTTTTTTGATTATTTATTTTTATAGCCATTAGTAAACACCCAGTAGTTCGATAGATAAAAGTATAAAATTCTAATTATATGCAAATTAGGATTTCTAAATCAACACGTGAAATTCAGCTAAGACGGTCGACAATAAAACTCTTGATGGGCACGGATATTGAAGAATAGTTGTTTTTTTTTTTGTTTTTTTTGAAGCTTGGTGAAGATTAGTTGGTTCAATTATTTTATTTTATTTAAATTTTAATTTAATTCTCATAACTTTGTGACTTGGTATACTTTAAGTTTGACAGTTAATATTTCATACTTTATGGTTTATTTGGTGATGCGTCTTTCAATTAAGAAAACGTACTAAGGGGACTTTTGTGGATAAGTGAAAATCTGCTTCTTAAATTACGTCATTTAGTCATGAAAATTTGTCAATTATTGGTTCTTTAAGAGCTTCCACAATCATAAATTGGAAATAATTATGACATATAGGTGATACCAAATCCTAAATTCAAACGCGTGTATAATCAACGTCCAGTATGAGGCAAAGTTTTGAAGTTCGCCCGGTTCTAAGAGTTAAGCCCATAATAGCTAAGCCCACAACAGACGCACTTATTAAGTGCTTTTCAAATTCAGACGGACTTATTAAACATTTTTTGTTTGAAACGCTTTATATATCTCCGCTCAACTCAAAACGCAGTTAATATCTGCGTCTAGTCATATTTGGCTTTCACCAAATTGGGTAGCCAAATTTGACTACATGTTACAGTTTTTTTAGCTTTTGGAACCTTTACAACCCCCGACTACGCCACATTTTTTATCCATATAACACTTTTCACTACATGATTGTGGATGCTCTAAGAGTGGAGCAAATTTCTTTATCAACTTGTAATAAATAAGAGTCTAATTATGTGCACACTCCTCTAGAGAGTGTATATTTGACATGTTCATTTGATTGGTTGATAGCTAAATGATGGCCAATTACCCTCCACGTTTAGAATCTCAATCCTCGTTACATAACTCCCTAAACTAAATCAATGGTAGAGATTAAAATGGTATGTGCACACTTATTAAAGAGTGTGCACAAAATCGGACTCAATAACCCGGGATCAAAATCGCGTCATTTCCTCAATTTATTGGTATATCAAATTCTGTAATTGAACAATTTTAATAAAAAAAATATAACCTTTTTAACATATATGTATAGTTCCAATGCCAACATACAATTTTTTGACAATATTTGGCCGATTGTAAGGAGGCTTTCTATAGGATCAGTCAATGGTAATGTGTTTCAATTTGGTTTGTAACTTGATCACAAATTTAATAAAATTTATCAAATTTGAAACAATTTTCTTTCAGCAAATTCAAATTGATGACTCAACAAACAAATCAAAGTCCCAATTACTGAATGATATCCATCAATTTGATCATAATAGATCAATTGGAAAGATTTCAATCTCTCAATTTCAGAAAAAATAATTTTGATTTTGATCAAAATTCAGACAAAAAGACATATTTTTGGGTCGGGTTTTCCAATCCGTTCAGTTAAACCCGGCCCATATGGTTATTTCACAAGTGAGATGGAAAGTGCACATATAGTTTTCTTGTTCGGTATAGTTATTGTGATTCTTTGTTAATAAAGAACTATTAATTTGTTTTGCAACGCGATTGTGGAAGCTTCAAAAACTGAGTTCAGATTTGGAGTCTAGACTTCGTAAAGTTGTAATATCTTCGGTAAATACTTTTGTATTTATGTTTCTTCGCCAGCCTCCCACCGTGGCAATGGTCATTGATGAGGTAGGGAAAATAATATTTTTTTTTGACACATTGTAAGAAAAAGTAATGAGATAAATAATATTGGGAGAATCTTTTAGATAAAATAATTATGATAATTTAAAAGAATATTGTTGAAAATTTAAGGAATGGAAATTTTTAATATTATTGGTATGGACCGTACTATGGTTCCTAGTTGCTTACGTTTAAGAATTTACCTAAACAATAAATATAACAAATTATTAAAAAAAAATCTTTAATCAAAAATTAGAATAATTAGTTAAGAATTATTTTGGGGGATAAATAAGGATAGAGGATATGTTGTACACTAGAATTAGAATCAAGTATGGGCACGGCATTAAATGATTGCATTAAAAACGGAATACACATAGGAAGAAAACATGAATTTTTGACCTAATAAATAAAATATAAGAATAAAATATTCGTCAACAGAACCCTTATTGCATGTTTGCGACGTGTATAAGAAAGAGACTATGAAATCTTAGTTAAACAATATTCCTTGTTTCATAGTCTCTTTCACACATCTTCTCTTATGCAATTTTCTTTGTGTATCATCTTTAAAGAAGCCTGATATAGGGGCTTCCATATCAATAGAGGGGTTCCTAGTTGAGCCAAGGTGACCCAATTTTATGATAAGGGATGTTCTAGGGGTAAAGTTAAATGTCCATTTTACCCTTTACCTAATAAAAAAAAGACAAATTTATCCTTTAATTAAAAAATTTCCATCTCCTCC
>JAJJMC010013954.1:729713-774886 GCA_023531435.1 Papaver californicum | reverse complement strand
TTATTGGAGCCCCTCTATTGATGTTGGAGCCCCTATATCAGGCTTCTCTTTAAACTCGCAGCAACTCAATCTCCCGTAGATACAAAGAAATATTTAACACAAAATCATATGTTTCTCTTAACACCTAAAATAGAAAAATTAGTAAGCACAAGTGACAAATCCATACTTTTTAGTGTTCTCTTGGAACAAAAAAGTTTGCAGATCATCTACAATCCATTATTTATCATGAGAGGAAAAATCGCTACCCACTAAGTTTTCGGTTGAAATGAAAATACTAATTTTTTTTACACGGGATGTTTTCTGTTGTCGTAAATCTGTAACAATGGAATAAACTTAACAGAAAAATAAACTGTTAAAAAAATTTAAAGCACTCTGATGTTGATGCACAAACTGGACAGAGCCACCTGCTCAGTAAATTGTCCTTAACACAATAGTTCTCGGGTACTCCTCAAGAATGAGAGATGATATACCCCTACTGAGAAGTTGTGTCCAGGATAGAACTTCCCGTTATTAATTGAATTAGCACAACTCAATTAATCCTCTAGAACCTAACAACAATTTAGGAGAAGAAGAAGAAGAAAAATAAATAAACAAGCAAAGCGCAAGCAAAGCAAGAAGAGGGGAAAAGAGCGAGGGATAGTAGCATGCTCTGGGATAGCTTGAAATGAAGAAAATCATTTTTTTTCATAGGCAAACGTTTGAGGGAGTAATAAATTTGAATTAATGAAAATAAATTCGAAATTGATTTGGCATTAATCACGGTTAAATAAAACGGTAAGAATCCTTTTGTTTTAGGAAATTACAAACAAAAAACGGTAAGTATTGATAGGACCATGTGCCTGCCTACGCCCGGACATGCCATGCTCACGCAAGCTTCGCAAGCCCGCAAGCCCGCGACTCGCGTGCGTGCTTCGGTGCGAAGCACCGCACATGTGTGAAAAGCAAGTGTGATTCTACTAGCCCATTGCCTTAGTCCTCCCCCAACCACAAAAGCATCTAAACCCTAAGGGCCCTCCCTTAGTTGCAAGTTTTGTGGTAATATGGGTAGAACTCATCTCTAGTTTGTCCAATGTGGGACTAAACCAAAGGTTCTTCATTCACAACAAGTGAAAATGGAAATGATGTTTCCACCCAACAAATGAGCTAGTGTCTCTTAGTGACCCATTGGTCCTAAGATCCATTCATACCAAGACCAATAATTCAATTTAAAATCATTTCAAATTCATTTCATTTTCTCCAACAACCCCCCACATGAATGAAAAACCCGATAAAATCAGAAATCAGAAAGCGAGAAACACCTCTTAGTGAGAAATTACCGGAACTACTTGATGGACAGTGAACGCGATGTCTTGAACTGCCATCATTTAGTGTAGTTCATCAATAACTTCCACACGAGATATCTCTCTAGGTGCTGTTAAGTTCATGTTGTTGTGTCCATTTTGGCCCTTGACATATCCCGTTTCTCAGAATGTTCTAGAGAATCAGCTCAGTTCTCATAGGAAGCGGCTCACTTCCTCATTCAGATAGGTGAATTCTATCAAGAGTGTTTACTGCTACACCCCACTTCAATCTTAAATTGAAACTATAGAACTCATTAAGACTTAATGATAAGTCATCCTCACATGCAGTCACACTATCACGTTTACACCATAGGGAAGGGACAGAGAATGAAATTCTCTGATAGTGTTTCCTTTAACCCACCACAAATTAGTTGTCTCATTCGAAACCTTGATCTTGGGATCTCCAGTCAGCAAGGTTGAGTGTCCTTCATGGCAAGTTTATTTGATGAGCTTAAGCCTCATCCCCCTTGATGCATTACTAACTATCTCCTTGGAGAAGCCTTTCGTCAAAGGGTCCGCGATATTCTCCTTAGACCTCACAAAGTCAATAGAAATAACGCCAGTTGAGATTAGTTGTTTTAGAGAATTGTGTCTTTTACGAATATGTATAGACTTTCCATTATAGTTGTTGTATTTAGCATTAGCTATTGCAGCTTGACTATCACAATGTATAGATATAGATGGCACAGGCCTATGCCAAAGAGGAATTTCTTCTAAAAAGCATCTTAGCCAGGCGGCTTCCTCTCCTGCTTTATCTAACACAATAAACTCTGATTCCATAGTGGATCGAGCTATACATGTCTGTTTGGAACTCTTCCAAGATACAGACCCACAACCTAGAGTGAAAATGTATCCACTCGTAGACTTAGACTCCTCTGAGTCCGCTATCCAGTTTGCGTCACAATATCCTTCAAGGACCGCAGGGTATCTCTTATAATTTAAACAAAAGTTTAAAGTTTACTTCAAGTACCTTAACACTCTGATAAGTGCATCCCAATGCTCTTTTCCTGGATTACATGTATACCTACTTAACCTACTCACATCATAAGCAATGTCTGGTCTCGTAGAGTTCATTAAATACATCAGACTTTCTATGACACGTGAATATTCAAGTTGTGAAACTCCAATACCTTTGTTCTTCTGGAGTCTACAACAAGGATCATACGGAGTACAAGCAGGTTTACTATCAAACTGGTTATATTTTCTAAGTACAGGTTCAACATAATGAGATCGACTAAGACTATATCCAATTAGACTCTTTTCTAATTTTCATCCCTAAGATTATATCAGCGGGGCCTAAGTCTTTCATGTCAAAGTTCTTATTTAGCATGTTCTTAGTGGAGTTAATTACATCCATGTTTGTACCAAGTATAAGCATATCATCAACATACAAGCATACAATCACACATGCATCATTCACAAGTTTAGTATAAAGACACTTGTCAGATTCATTTATTTTAAAACCACTAGATATCATTACATGATCAAATTTTTCATGCCATTGTTTAGGTGCTTGTTTCAAGCCGTACAAAGATTTTTTCAGTTTACAAACTTTGTTTTCACAACCTTTCACTACAAAGCCCTCAGGTTGGTCCATATAAATTTCTTCATCTAATTCACCATTTAGAAAGGCTGTTTTTACATCCATTTGACGTATCTCTAAGTTATGAATGGCAGCGATAGCAATTAACATCCTAATGGAAGTAATTCTCATAACATGTGAATAAGTGTCAAAGAAATCTACACCTTCTACTTGTTTATAGCCTTTAGCTACTAATCTAGCTTTCTATTTTTCCACAGTTCCATCTACTTTACGTTTTCTTTTGAAGATCCATTTACAACCTATGGGTTTACACCCTAGAGGTAAATCTATAATATCCCAAGTATCATTCTGTAGAATGGAATCCATTTCACTAATAGTGGATTCTTTCCACCATGGAGCTTTGGAAGAAGTCATGGCTTCTCTAAAAGTCTGTGGATCAGTCTCAGCTAAACAAGTTATGAAATCTGGCCCAAAAGATTTTTCAACTCTAAGTCTTTTGCCTCTTCTAAGCTCAAATTCATCTTCCTCTACAGGTAGTGTCTGACTAGTATAAGGGACATCTAGGGGATCAACACATATCATGCGAGATTCATATTTCAAAGGAAAAACATTTTCAAAGAACACATCACCATAAATCTATACGCAGTAGTATGTTCAGGGTACCCTATGAAGACACGGTCAACAATTTTGGGTCATATCTTGGTCCTCTTAGGTGGAGGGATAGAAACCTTAGCCAAACACCCCCACACTTTGAAGTATGCATAAGAAGGTTGCCTACCTTTCAATAACTCATATGGAGTTTTGTCTGATCCTTTAAGGGGTACTCTGTTCAGGACATAGCAAGCTGAGAGGACTGCCTCCCCCCACAAGTTCGCAGGTTGTCCTGAACTAATTAACATGACATTCATCATATCCTTAAGGGTTCGGTTTTTCCGTTCAGCCACACCATTAGATTGTGGTGAATAAGGAGGGGTTACTTCATGAATAATACCATGTTCCATGCAAAAATCTCCTATATGGATTACATATTCACCACCACGGTCAGACCTAACAGTTTTAATGGTAGTACTCATTTGGTTTTCAACTTCTAGTTTATAAATTTTAAAGGCTTCTAAGGCATCATCCTTACCTTTAAGTAAATATATATGACAGTACCTCGTACAATCATCTATAAATGTGACAAACCATTTTTTACCACCTCTAGTTTGAACTGATTTCATGTCAACTAGGTCTGTGTGAATTAATTCTAAGGGTTTAGAATTTCTCTGAATATTTTTCTTATAAGACTTTTTAGCATATTTTGATTCTACGCATATTTCACATTTAAGTTCATTATCCAAAATAAATTTTGGTATGCAGCCTATGCTAGCCAGTTTATTCATTGATTTATAGTTTACATGACCAAGTCTACCATGCCAAACATTCAACGACACACAAACATAAAAAGAATCATTTCTATCCATTTCAATAGAGGTTAAATTCAATTTATATAAACCCTCAGTCTTATAGCCCTTTCCTACATAATCTTTACCCTTAGTTATAATAACTTTCCCAGATTCAAATACAAGTTTAGATACCTTATCATCTAACACACCACTAGATTCAATGTGAGAGTTTTTCCAGAAGTGAGCTTCAGCCCAACTTTTCCTTTTCCCGCAACCCGTGCTGCGGGAGTTGCCCATATAGAGCTTTTCTCCTTCCCCTACCGTCTGATAGGAGGTGAACATCTCTTTATTTCCGCAGACATGTTTGGTAGCACCAGAGTCTACCCACCAGTCTCTCACATTGGTAACCAAATTAACTTCAGACAATGTGCCAGAAAACTCGTTCTTGTTGCTTTCAACTTAATTGGCATTTGGTTTCTTATTATTAAAGTCTTTACGCATCCTACAGCGTATTTCCATATGGCCAGGAATACCACAAATATAACATGCACCTTTAATTTTACCAATGCCAGATTTTGGTTTCGGAAAAGTACCTTTTCTATGCAGTCCAGGCTTGCGTTTGCTGTGATCCAGGCTTGCAGAAGACTTGTGTTCGCTGACATGGGCTTTGTAGAATATGTCCTTTGCGGAAGATACATTTTTGTCTTTTGAGCACAACAATTCTTCCACTTGAATCTTCTTAACCAATTCCACCATGCTAACTTCACCAGTTTCATGTCTCAGCCTTCGTTTGTATTCAACTCATGAAGTAGGTAATTTCTCAATCACCGCAGACACTTGAAATGTTTCATCAATTACCATACCTTCAGCAGTAATTTCATTAATGATTTGCTGAAGTTCTAGAAATTGGTCTACCACAGATTTGTCATTAACCATTTTGTATTCCAGGAACCGAGCAACTAAAAACTTCTTACTACCAGCAGTTTCTGCTTCATACTTAGTCTCTAAGGCAGTCCATAAATCAAATGCATTAAAATTTTTTTTTGCATTATAGAAGTCATACAGTGCATCTTCTAAACAGTTAAGGATACGGTTTTTAGCCATATAATTCTGTCTACTCCAACTTTCTAACTCTCCTTCATTTTCCGGTTCATTCAGAGTTTCATCAAAAGGCTTCAGAATCAATTCATCTAACATGTGATAACTCATAAAAAATAACATTTTTGATTGCATCTTTTGAAGTATTTCCATAGAGATGAGTTCATGCAAAGCTCCTGAGATGGTAATGGAACCGGCTAAGCTAGTTTTTTTTACGATAAGTTCTGATGCCGATGGTAGATATATCTTTAGCTTTAGGCTTTAGCCATTCAGCCCATTCCATTACCATTCTCTAATCTTCTTCGACACAAACTAAGAAAAAAAAACTTATCTCTGCTCTCAATCTTCTCTTCTGCTTCTAGTTCTGAATCTTCTTTTTCTTCCTCTAATTTGTCTCAGACTCTCCTCGTCTCTTCTTCTTACTGATTAGAAAAATAGGGTTTTTTTCAAAATCCAATTTTGGGTTCAATTTGGATTTTAAAACTTAATTTTCAATTTAGGGTTTCTGAAATTAGGATTTTCATAATTGATTTGTGAAATTAATCATATCACAAAGTAAACAAGCTTTTAATCATGTTGGCACCTCAATTTCAAACACTCCAAACCCATCAAGGTCAGTGGCCTCACACTTACAACTACAAGAACATGAAGCAAATGTACAAGGTTCAAAAATTAATTCACCATCTTTGAGTGATAGTTTTTGTAGATAGTGGTAAATAGAGTTCGTTCACTCGGACTTGTTGAGATTTGATTTTAGACATAATTCTAATTAAAGCTAGAAAAAAAAAGATGATATCAATATTAAGGATTGTCGGGCCTCAGGATTTCACCATTTATCATATTAAGCGATTCACAATTATAACTCAAATTATCAACTCTGATTCTTTGCATAAAGTAGATTTCTAAAATATTAAATGTAAATCATAATCATGATGCAGCAAAAGGTCTAAGTCTAAGCATACATCATCAAGCAAAATAACAACTAATTAAGACAAACCATAAATCAATTAAAATGCAAATAGTTATTTAATCATAGTTACCCCTTAATAATGATATATGGCTTCCTCTGTTGTCCCAGATGTAGGATTCAGCTCATCATTACAAAAAAACAAAAAAAACTAAGAAAAGAGGAAGAAAGAAAATAACTTGAATAAAACCCTAGAAACTACTGTTGGTGTCGGCCTCCAGCCCTCTCCTTTTTTGATCTTCTAACACCCTATTTATACACACCAAGTCCTATATTCTCAGATATCTCCTAACATAACTCCAAATGGTTCTTTTTTTTAATAAAAATATCTCGGGAATAATTTCTTTCTCTATTCATCACGCAACTTCCTTTATCAAATATTGGGATATTATCTTCTTTATTACAAAAAATATATTCTTTATTTTTAAATAAAACCCCATATTTTCTTTCACCCTTTTTAATAGGCAAGAAGATATCTTTGCCTTAAATCTTAAAAATCTCCCATAAAATTCCGATGAAGAAAAAGGGATTGCGCTTAATCCAAAACGCAGGTGTTGTTAACCACTTGGGTGCCCCTATCCAAAGTTGGGGTGCCCTTAGTAAATTTAGTGGATGCCTTTAACACTTTTCCGATCAATTTTTACAAAAATGCCTACACATATAAAACACCATAATAAGTACAAAAATAAGTACTAACAATATATAGAATTGAGACAAATCAGACATAAAAATGTGTCTATCGGTGAGTCGTCCTAGAGAAGAAGGGGAAGAAGAGGAAAATCCACTTGTAGCTGAAGCAAAGAAGAAACTACGTATAACAAGGTCATATGTATGGAATAAGTTTGAAAGAATTATTACTACAAAGATTGGACCAGGTGGGAAGAAGGTGGTTGAAGTTACAGGTGAATGCGAACATTGTAGCAAGAGAATTGAAGTAGCAAGTACACAAGGAACTAGCCCTTGAGATCCCATCTAAATACCTGCAAAAAGAAGCCAAAAAAATCATCCTGGCAAATAAAGATAACTTCTGCCAAAACAGGTAACACACAAACTAAGTTAGCTAATTTAAAATATGATCCTGATGCTACTAGGTTGCTTGTTGCTAAGATGATTGCTAAGCATGATTATCCACTGAATATGGTTGAGCATGGATATTTTAGAGAGTTTGTTAGATCTTTGATCCCTTCTGCCAAGTGTTAAAGTAGGAATACAACTAGGGATGACATTATGAAACTGTATGCTGGGTTCAAAGTTCAATCACAAAAACAATTTGATTCAATCAAATCTAAATGTAGTTTAACAACTGATATGTGGACTTGTAAACATACAAAAAAATGGATATTGTTGTGTAACATGTCATTTCATAGATGATGAATGGAAACTGAATAAGAAAACACTAGCATACATTTTAGTGCCATCACCACATATTAGAGAAGTTCTTGTAGATTTCGTGAAAGCAGTAGCTCTAGATTGGAATATAGATAGTAAGTTGTTTGCTTTAGCTGCTGACAATGCTAAAACCAATGATGTTATGATGAGAAATCTGAAGAGATGGCTTTCTAGCAAGAATTGTTTAGTTCTTGAGGGTGATCTGTTTCAAACAAGATGTAACAATCATATATTGCAAACTAGTTTTTATGAGAATTGAATTCAGTCACTGCAGTCTATTTTTAATGACTAAAGTATATTTATCGTTAAAATTGCTTTTTGTGATAAACTTACTTTTTAGTCGTCGAATACTTTTCCTGACGGGGATTTACCGACCACAAGAAGAAGAACTTTTTTTTCATCACAGAAAAATTTCAAAGACAAAAAAAAACTTTTGTGACGATATAATTCCTCATTAAACATATTTTTTTTGTATTGGACTCATGGTGCCAGTCGTGGGCATGTTTATGAGACTGAGGATAAGGATAATGTATTTAGTATGCCCGAGTATCGTGTTTCTACAAGACTAAAATGAGCTTGTATGCCTCTGATATCATGGAGCCAACCGTGGATGTGCCCATGAGGCTCAAATTCATGGAGTCAGCAATGGACATGCTCATGAGACCGAGGGGTGAGGCTCGTACATGTGCCTGATAAATGTTTTTTGTTTATATAAAACGTTGGAGCATACATGGCCAGTGAGTCAGCTAGGGACGTATTAGGAGTTAGTCACGAGGCTCACGTGTGGGAGAGTTATGGGGTCTCATCCTCTATTGGGTTTGGAACCCTAGCTTTACTCTAAATAATAGAGCTGAGTCGCACTCATGGAATTTAGGCTCGAGTCGCGTTCATGACGCCCAGGCTCATGGGGTTAGTCGTGGACGTGTCCATTAACAAAATTAATAATATACTTAGTCGTACCCTAGCTAAAGAGCTTAATAAAGCAAGCTTAAGCTAGATTAACACCCGAAACGATTCTTTTACCCTCCAATTTTGTATGTAAGAAAATCACCGACTATAACTTCAAATCTTTTACTTAAATTATACTCCCTCCGTTTCAGGAAAAGAGTTACTTTTCCTATTTGCACAATTGTTAAGGCAAGATGAGAGAGAATAACTTTTGTAATTTATTTCCAGATTTATCCTAACAAAAAGTTTAATATTACATATATCTTTATAATGAGAATAATAACATTTCTTAAAATAACAATGGTAGTTTTGAAAGTTTGTTATATTGAAAATGAAAGTAACTCTTTTGTTGAAAAAAAAATTTAAAGAGAAAGTAACTCTTTTCCTGAAACGGAGGGAGTATATTTGTTTAAGACGATTATATTATGAAATACGGATGAATAATATATGCATGCAATGGTTAATGGTATGGCGTTCTGCCGGACACAAAACATATAAGTTATTTATTGTTTTACTCATACTTTCGGCAACACTATTTAAGTATCCAACAATTTCAAAATATCTAACAGTTTCTTACTTAAAATCGGGATTTAGTTAAAATTGTGTGTTAAAATCTTATAACTTTTTCGTAAAGTTTGATTTGTCTTTAACAAGATCATAACTGGATGTAAATTCTAACGCATAGATTTGGATTAAGGCATGGACTATATAAGTGCAATTTTCATATGAAATGGTAAGCTGAACACCACCAATCTCTTTGGAAAATTCCATGGGAGGACCTCTTGGGGAAATTCTAAATACCAAAAGCAAGCACCACTGGCGATAATAAAAACCCACGCCTGACTGAGTTTAGTGACTCTAGGATGGGATTCTATCCCTAGCAAAGCATTGTTCTTGACTTGTACATAGTATTTTCAGAAATATATTTGGACGTTGTTTAATATGCTTTTAATATGTTTTAATTCATTCTTTTTTGTTGAACTTGTTTACAATATTTCAAGGTTTTCTTCTGATTTTTTTGTTGAACTTGTTGATGAGATTTTAATTATACTATAAGAGAACGACTGTCGATGAGACAGTATGCAAGAACGGTTTGTTCCACAGGGATTTCAGAATCGTAATTTATAGTTTTTAATCGATTATTGTGATAACAATATTATGGATGAATGTACGAATTTAAATAAAAACATAAAATAACTATATAAATTAATTAACCAGAAAAAGAATGGTTCAGGGTTTCGGATTCCACTACTTTTGATGTTTGTAAAATTAACAATTCATTATCTCAAACAATTACTCTTAAGATACTCAAAACAGTTTCGAACCCAATCTCATGTTTTGAAAAATAAAGTGTTTTAAAATCATAATATTACAACTTTCATTGTTATGTAAAAATATAATTTTCCTTTGCTTGTTAAATATCAATAGTTGAAAAATACCCATGACAATTAAAACGAAGATATATAAGAAGAGAAAATTATTAGTCAATAATAACACTAATAGAAAATACATATGGGAAAAAAATTAATTATTAAATATTACACATCAAAAATAGCTTCCTCCTACACCCTAGAGAAGAAAACTAGTTACTGATGGAGAAAAGGATAAGAGAAAATTGATTAAACATTTAGATTTATTAATGTGAAAAAGGCTTATAATTTTCTCTTATTTCTTGTTGATTTAACGACTCATCTCAGTAGCAGTACAAAGAAGAACAAACCAAACCATTCTCGTCGCTGAAGGTTTGAAAGGTACTAAATTAATTAATCAATCAATGACATAGGTGCCTTAAACCTTCTACAGTCACTGGTATTGTTCACTGTATTGTGATCGTAGATGTTGAATATGTTGTTCCAGCGACTGTTTAATTGTGTAGTTGTTCTTTTTTTTCCTTCTTCTTCTTTCTCGTCCTGGTTTTTTAGAGAAAAGTAAACTGATTTTTTTGAAACCTTACATAGGGGCTGCAAATGGATCCAGGGTGACCAAATAATCCGTTAAGGGGTATCTTAGGGCTATGTAAAATTTCCATATTAACCTTATATCTATGAAAAAGTCTAATTTGACATTCAATCAATTAAAACCTAAACAAAACAAACCTTACAAAATTTTCATTTCAATTCAAAACCTTTCCCTCTCCCTCCATATCTCCTCCTTCTCCATTTGAACCGAATTTCTCCATCGAATGGTGTATACAAGGTATTCAACAAAACCCATGTTATTTTTAGAACCCAAAAGTGATTGATTTTCTTGTTTGATTGATGGTTTTGTTAAAAAAAATTGGGTTACAGAAAAATTTACGGTTGGGTTCGATTGGAAAACCCAACCGTAAATGTATATTCTCAAGAACGTACGGTTGGGTTCCATTTGAACCCAACCGTAACTGGTTTGTTCTACATTTTACGGTTTGGTTATTAAAAAAACCCAACCGTAAATAAAAAGGTAGGAGATGAAGATGAAAATTTACGGTTGGGTTCGATTCTGAACCCAACCGTAAAAACATTTGCACTCAAAGAAAATTTTGAATTTTACGGTTGGGTTCGATTCTAATTGCCAACCGTAAATTATTCTGGTTAGTTCAATTTTTTTGTTGATGATTATTTACGTTTGGATTCGATTGGAAAACCCAACTGTAAATTCTTCTGGTTAGTTAAAAAAATTTGTTGAGGATTATTTACGGTTGGTTCGATATGTCAAACCCAACCGTAAATTCTTCTGGACCCTTTTACGGTTGGCTTTGGTTGACAAGTTTCAACCGTAAACCTGTCAGTATTTGTGTTTCCTTAAAGTAGACAAACCCAACGGATTTTTTATTCGAAAATATAGTCGTTGGGTACTTTTTTTCACTATAAAAGGAAACCTTTCCCTTTCACTTTCTCATTATTCCCTATCCCTTTCATTCTCATTCTAATTCTAGACTTTCCAACTCATTCTCACCATACCCTTTGAAGCACTAAAAATGATATACACTACCGATGAAGATGTTGCAATTATTAGAGCGTGGGTTACGTTCATAATGCACGAGTACGACAGAGCGCACTATAACGACAATAACCAAGCCGTTAATGAAGATTGGATGGTGGATCAGAATTCCGATTCTTGGTGGAAGCGTGTGTTTCAAATTTTTGTGGGATTAGACGGGAATGAAAATCGGAGGACGTTCAGAGGCACTAAGAGAAAGTTTAAGGTGTTGTTTGAAAAAATGGAGAACTTAAAACAGGAAATGAAATTGAGAAAACAAGCACTTCCCACCGAATCTGGTGTGGCAAGAGTAAGTGTGTCAATTAATAAATCGTTCATTAAAAAGAGTTTTCAAAAATTCAAACTTATAATTGATTTGTTTTTTTCCAGCATGTGATGGCTATGGAGCAATATAGAATCAAACATGGGGAGCCGTTTATGCATGAAGATTGCTATCGTATTGTGGAACAAAGTACCTATCATGATTTCATCTATTATACTTAAGTGTTTAAGTGTAATCATCTAATGATCTATTGTATTTCATTTCCTTTAGTTCTTCCTTTAATGTCAAAAATAAGGTTTATGCCTACTCTTCTATTTCATTAGTGTATCCCAGGTTCATTTACGGTTGGGACACAAGTCCATACCCAACCGTAGACCATATAAAATCTTAAAGAAGGACAGTTTTACGGTTGGGTTTTTGAGTCAAAACCCAATCGTAAATATTCCTGACACTGAAAAATGCAGTGTTTGCGTTCGGTTGGGTTTTTGTTTGTTTGAATGACCCTATTTACTTTAAAACTAGTAAAATAGAATGAACAAGTTTAAAAATTCGATTTTTAAACCCCAAATAGAATGAACAAGTTTAAAAATTCGATTTTTGAACCCCAATTTGGAGTGAATTGAAATTCCAAAAATAAGTTAACAAGAATATTTACGGTTGGGTTTTGACTCAAAAACCCAACCGAAAAACTGGAGGAAATGTTTAATGACAGGTTTACGGTTGGGTCCACATGACCCTACCGAAGCGTAAAACTGGCCTTTATTTCCATACAGTTTTACGGTTGGGTTTTTGAGTCCAACCCAACCGTAAAATCCTTTTCAGGATTATTTTGTTTCATTTTTGAAGCCCTTTTTGGTTTGAAAATATAGCCGTTGGAACCTTGTACGACCCGTCAGCCGTTACATATCTTATTTATGCATGAAAAAAAGGGAAATGGTTGAGTATATATCAAACCCATCAAAAAAAATTTACAACAATCATCTCCAACAAAACTATTACTCTAACATACTAGATTATGGCTCAACCTGGGGTTCAAAATCCTGATTTTACTTTGGATGAAGATTTATGTATTTGCCGCAACTATGTATTATGTTATCCAAAAAGAGGAGAAGAACGAAGGCAAGGTGGTATAACGAGTCCGAGTTATTGGCAAACAATCTATGAAAACTTTTGTTCTGAAACCGACAACCCTTATAACGTGATCACGGCAAGTTGATTTGTCGATATGGCACTATACACCGACAAGTAGAAGAATTTATGGCATTAGTTCGTATTATTGGTCAACTACGACTTAGGGGTGAAACCGAAGATGAGGTTTTAGAGAGATCTATTCAGGAATAGAGGAGATGGAAAATATGGCCCTTTCTATACCTACCTCATTACCACATCCTAAAGGACTTTTTGCTCACTCGCAAACCTATTTATTAGTACTTTTGTAATGGCATGTGGTTTTGTTGGTGGTAATTTCAATTGTCTGTGTAATACTTTAATGGTCTAATGGGTTGTAATGTGGTCTAAGTAAAGAGAAATGGATGTTTTAATTAATTGTGTATTTTCAGGCATATTTACGGTTGGGTTTGGAAGTAGGATCCAACCGTAAAACTGGCATAATCCACAAAATTTATTACGAGTCGGTTATACGGTTGGGTTTGAAAGGTCAAATCCAAGCGTAAAATATAACAAAAAAAAATTCTTCAAAATACTCTATTCATATTATGATTCCTCCAAAAATACATATGATATTGTCACTACCAATATTACATTTAGTCAATATGTCTATATTATCATTCCGACTCCGAGTCATAAATAATTCCCGTGGAGGCTTCCTTCGATAGTCGCAATGCGTTCCAAAGTTCGAAACTTTGCTTGAACCGGTTACACCAAGACCTGGCGATTGCGCCGTCGTATCCTCTCCTTAACGGGGGTAATGGGCTTCCTTCTTTCAACTTCAGACCGACAAAATGACACATTTGCACCATCCCCATCACACATCTTCTCTTAGCCAATTGTTCGACAAAGGTTGTTCTTGTTGGTGCAAATGTAAGACTAAATCCAATTGAGATATAATGGATGACGCAATTAAAAGCGTTGGCGAGGATTTGGCCACATATTGGCATGCTCATCCAATAATCGCTAATCAAATTCTTGTTGCCTATTAAACGCCTTTCAAATGCAATGAACTTCTCGTTTAACAACGACTCTTCTACTCCCCCTTCACTCATCATTGACTTGTATAAATCCGGGTAAGAACATAGTTCAACCGCGGACCTATGCCTTACATAAGTGCATTCGTCCAAACCCAACTCTTTTGCTCCGCTAAATGGTCCAACTTGCTCGATGAATACATGGTAACCACAATTACCATCATCGGCAACATCGTCGGTGGCCTTTATGTATTCACGAACAAAATCCGGAAAATATAACATATAATTTTCATATATAATGTGCTCGGTTCGGACGATTTTACCATCCTCATTTCTTGAAAAGTTAGATGGTGCTTGCATCAATCCTCTTGCAATCCGGATCGTATGCGGCTCTTCAACCGCTAATGTATTTCCTTTAACATTTTCTTTTCTTCTTGCTAATTCTTTGATACTAACTCTTCTTGAGTTTGGGTGTGCGGGAACTTTTCCCTTGGCACCAACTTCTATTGTTAAACTCTCTTGAGAGGGAAGCGCAGGACCTTTCCTTTAATATCTACTAGGCTTGGTCCCCCTTGTTCCGTTTGACTTCTTCTTCGTTTGTTTCTACCTTGAACATCCTCCTCCTTCTCATCCTCCGCTTCATATTCCTTTTGCAAATGCTCAAAACCCGAAGGTTATCTTTTACTTGATTCTTCTAACAATTCCCTAGCTTTTTTTCGCACCACGGCCCTCTTTTCTTTCGTAGAAGGCCTCCTTCTTTATCTTCCCTCTAGTTGGTTCCTTGACATCGTACCTTGTGTAAGGAAACACGAAGTTACTCAACTTACTTAACCATATTTGCCTTTGCGCGCGATTTAATGTGTCGTATTTCTCGACTAGAGCTTTTCCAACGTGGGTATCGGCAAACGATCCACCAAAACTTGCTCGACGATGGGTTCATTGAAAGACAATTGTTGCCCAAACGGATCAATATCTTGAATTGCGATCACACCGTCTTCTTCGTACTTGGCCATCATATGCCGGCAGGGAAGTCCCAAACTTGACATGTTAGGACAAGCACACTCTTCTTCTCCGTGCAAGTTGGCCAACCTATAATGCTTAACTTCGTACATTATCTTCTCAATTGCGCAATGCGATACCTTATAAGAAATTCCTTGGAACCATGGCTCGTCTTTATAAATGGTGTGTTTTCTACAACGTTTTTTTTCGAAAAGTTCCTTAACTCTATCAAGGTCACGGAGAAAATAATCGTGCGTCGCTTCGAAGACCGTAACAAACCCACCATCAGAACTATGAAGCTTTTTTTTCATTCGGTTGTGAGATGACTCCGCGGTACTTGTAGCTTGGTTGTCAAAGTGCTTATATTGGTTTGTGAACGCCGCTATAAAATTCTCTTTGTGCGGATTCAACGAATGGTCCATCAAATACTTCACAACTCTTGAATAATTACTCCAATACAAGCATAACATACGAACATTTTCTTCATAATCTTCCTTGGTGATAGACCATGTCAAAGCGTCCCATTCACTTTGGAAACTAGCCCATTTTAGTTCAGCCAACTTGTCATCCTCCTCGAATTTTTCTTTGGCCTTTTCTTGTTGAGGTACCGGTAATTTCTTAATTCTCTCCATCTCGCTTTTCTTTGTTGGCCGAATAATCGGTTTGCACTTGGTTTGAATATTGTTCCACAAGTGGAACAATATTCAAAGAAGATTATGAGCATCCGAGAATACCCTTGCTATGGCATTCATCAAGGATTTTTCTTTGTTGGTGATAATCACCTTAGGGGTATATCCTTCAACGTAGAATAATTTAACTTGTTCCAATGCCCATACATAGCTTTCTTCGAGCTCGTCTCTCAAGAAGCAAAAGGCAACACTAAACGGGGACTTGGTAGAAGTTTGGCCGACAAAATTCAAGACCGGGAGCTCATACTTGTTAGTTTTGTACGTGCAATCCATCATAAGCACTTGATGGGAGCACCGTGCTAACTTCATAAACTCGGGATGAGCCAATATAATATGTTTTATTTTTTTATTCTCATCTACTTCATGGAATATGGTGTAGTTGAGCTTCTCCCCCAAGTACAAAAGTTGTTGGATTTGGTCCCTTTCTTGCCATTTCTCACTCTTCAACTTGGCTTTGGCGTTGTAGATTGTCTCCGACGTAGAGACATTCTTTGGGTTTCTTTACTTAAAGTGTCCGAGGATATCAATGGTTTCACTCGCTTTTCCGTCATGTTGTCAATGATGACCTTTTCTTCCTCGGTGAACCATGCCGCTGAAGGATGCGTTAACAAAGTCTCCGATGTTAGGTGGTTGTGACGACCACATACAACTCTAGATAAAAACCACTTATTCTCGTGGTTGGTTTGAAATTGAAGCTTGAAAGGACATCCCCTATTCTTAGTGAAAGTAGTTTGCTTCCTCTTCGTCTTTCCTACATACTCGGTACCCTTCTTCGCATGACTTGTATAGAATCCACTACACTCGCAAACCATTTGAAACTTGTTGGGTCTAGTTTGACGGTTACAAACTATCACACACATAATTAACTTGCCATGTTCTCTAGTCCATTGATTTGCATCATCTTTTTTTGCCCATGTCTACATGGTCCAAGAACACAAAGTTAGAAACAAAAAAAAAACTTAGCAATAGTGTCCAAAGGAATTAACAACTTATCTATAACCTACCAAGTCGTTCAAATAGTGACGTAGTATCTCTAGTTAGAAGATCATTTGGAGGAGGCTGAGCATACATTGGGTGAGGTACAATCTCGAGCTGAACAAAAAATATCAAGGCATTAGGCAACAAAACACTAGAAAGTATACATTTACGGTTAGGTTGTGAGCATCAGACCCAACCATAGAACCTAACCGTAAAACCAAAAGAAAACAACCCCCAATTTTCTACGGTTGATATTAAGAGTCGAACCCAACCGTAACTAGTGCAGTAAATACCCATGCACATAATGAGTTACGATTGGGTCGGTGTTAAAAACCAACCGTAAAACTGTTACGATTGGGTTTTCCTCCATGAAAAGTACGGTTACGGTTGGGTTCGAGAAGAAAACCCAACCGTAAACCTGCCTGAATCACAAAAAGTTTCATATTTCTTTACGTGATTTCATCAAATTTGAGCCATAAAAAATCAAGAGTTTAAGTTAGAGGTATACCTGACTACTCTCGGCAATTGAATCTTCATTTTGTCGGCTAGTTTCTCCATTTGGTTGAGATTCACCATCACAACTTTGAGTTAAAACCTCTCTACCATCCAAATAATCATATATAGTTGGGTCTCCATCAATAGGTATGTAAAATTTGGTTTGGTTATCATACAAGGATTCACCCACCACAAATTTGCCACTGGAATCACTCATTTTGGTTGAAAAAATCAAAATCTAAGGCTTTTCAAAAAACAACCAAAACTCTTTTTTCTTTCTTCTACTTTTACCACCAACCAAAACAAATAAAAATCTGATTTATGCATAGAAAATGTGGGATAAAGGAGATGAAGATGATTATTTACGGTTGGGTTCGATTAACATACCAACCGTAAACGTGTTTGCACTAAAACTAAAATTGCTATTTACGGTTGGGTTTGATTGTCAAGTTGGAAACCAAGCAAAGAAGAAATCAAGTCAAAAAACAAAACAAATGATTATTTACGGTTAGGTTTTGGCTGTAAACCCAACCGTAAAACTGTCTATATGAAAAATTGTCAGTTTTACGGTTGGGTTTTTGAGTCAAAAACCAACTGTAAAACTGACATTTTTTTCATGGCAGACTTACGGTTGGGTTTTCAGCCAAAACCCAACCGTAAATATTCTTGGATCATTAAAAATTTGATTCTAGTACTTGTGTTGTTTCTGTTTTTGTTTGTTTGAATGACCTAATTTAACTTCAATCTAGTTAAAATGATTGAATAAGTTTAAAAATTTGATTTTTAAACCCAAATTTGACCTTAAACTCAATGCCCAAAGGATGTTTTACGGTTGGGTTGGGAAGCCCAAACCCAATCGTAAATATTGGCTGACATTGTCTGGAAGTAAAACTAAAATTGGTATTTACGATTGGGTTGGATTGTCAAATCCCAACCGTAAATAATCCTGGATGAGAAAACTTTTTTTTGAACATTAGTTACGGTTGGGTCCGATGCTAAAATTCAACCGTAAAACTGTTACGATTTGGTGTTCATCCATGAAATTACGGTTACGGTTGGATTGGGAAGAACACCTAACCGTAGATGGCGTTTACGGTTGGGTTTTCATGAACCCAACCGTAAAATTCTCTGAATCACAAAAGAATCATCATTTCAAACGTAATTTCATCAAATTTGAGCCATAAAAAGACCAAGAGTTTAAGTTAGAGGTATACCTCACTACTCTGGTTGAGTGAATCACTAAAAAATTCTCTTCTAATTTTTCTTCCCACCAAACCAAAAAGAATTTTTTTTTGATTTGATTTGATTAAATTTAAGATTATTTTAGATTAATTATGATTAGCCTAATCTATTAGCTACTTAGTTTTACTAATATTAACTAATCAGGGGTAGTTTGGCCATTATGAAAATATCATGGATAAGGGGTTTTTGAAATTCACTTCAAATGTCTCTATTTCGTCTTTACATGGGTAGCCCCTCTATGGACTTTGCAACCCCTATGTAAGGTTTCTTTATTTTCTTTGCAATTTCTGGCAGAAGCCATCCCCCCTAATCGACCTCTCGACTCTCTATTTATACTACATCAACAACAACTCACCAAATTTTCAAAAATCTTTTCTCTTTTAATGGATTATTCTCGACAGTTAAAAGAAAATAATCTCGATCTAATTTCCTTCTTTTGAACGATTCAATATTAAATTACAAGCAAACTCTTTGATTCTGCTTCCTTACATGAATTAAACTCTTAATCGAAATAATATCTCAGAGATATCGAATCAAAACTAATCCAAGAATATTTTCCTGATTTAGTTTCAAGCAACTAGATTTTCTTTGGTTTTGTTGTTTCCCAATCTCGTACAAATTCCTACAAATAAGGAAAGAAGTTATCCTTGTCTTAAAACTTGAAGATTTCCTTTAATTTTCATAAACATACTCGTACAGTTTGAGGAGTAACTAATTCTCGTAAAATTTTTATTTGAATTTGAGCATGGGTGCATTTATCAATTTCCAGGGTGTCTTTAACAATTTTGATGTGTGCCTTTAACACTTTTAAGGGTGCTTTTAACACTTTTCAAGCCATCTTTTCCATATTTATTAATTCTCCAAAAATACCTAAAACATAAATAATAATAATATTAATACAAGAAATTGAGAAATAACAATATAAACATGAGAACAATTAAGACACAAAAACGTGTCTATCACTTGTCTAATAATACTTATTATTTTTTAGTTGTTCAATTCTGCATTTATTTTATCAAAAAGGAAAAAATATGTATTTTTAAAAAATTTCATTATGTCGAAGGTTGTACAAAATTATATATATATATATATTTTGTTGTTTGGCGATTCGTGGGGTTAAAATCTTATAACTTCTTCATGAATTTTGATCTTGATTTGTCTTTAATAAGAATATAACTGGATAACAATTCTAAGCCATGGGTTTGGATTAAAACATGGACTATATTAATATAATAATCATACAAATCAAGTCCCTACCCGAATCCAACCAGGCAGATCGGTTCTACTGCCAGACCCATCCCATCAAATTCAATTGTAAAACTATACTAATACAAATATAAACTTTACGGTGGGTCCGAACTTATAGCTCAATGGATTTCCATCAATTTTTATAGGGTTTGAATGTGAAACATGTTTTTTTCTAAGGCAGATGGTTTTGGGGTGTTTGATGTGGCAGTTTTTTTTCTTAATAAGAAATAATTTTTTCTTAATAACTTTAAATGTAACATAAGTTTCCATCTAATGACAGACTTTAACCAACTAGCATATTTTCTAAACCAAGACTTTGAAGTCTATTTATCCTGGCATTATTAGATTCTCTGCGCACATATGTGCACTTCTTCCAAGTTCTGATAGTTTTTAACAATCGGTGATAGCATTACTGTTTGTCCATCTAAGTGTAAATTTTCCACAACAACACCTTTAGGCCATTTTATAGCTTCCAATGCCGCTAAAGACTCAACTTGCTCCTCCTCTTTAGCTTTCCCCGTGACAACATCTACCTTAGACTCTAGTCAACAATACGTATCTGATTTGGTCGCTTAGTCAGCAAAATCTAGTCTCCCCCGCAGCAACCGTCTTATGTCTCATTAAGTAAAAAGCTTTCCGTCTGACAGCAGATACCTCTCTCTGACTCCTCTCTTCTCCGAGGTATGATGTATAGGTAAACCGGTAGACCGAGATTACCTTCTTTTTATTTTCTTCCCCGCTTTTTTTCTTCTTCTCCGTATCCATGTACGGCAACCACCACCATCTCCGGCCGTACGGAGGCGTTCCTGGTTTTCCACCACAGTATACAATTAACCCTGGTTTCTATAACCAAAACCCTCACCTCCTTACATATCCTTTTTCTTCATCAGTTCCTGTAAACCCCTATATCCACCGCCCCCAAAATCCTTACATTCCAAACCCTAATTTTCCATTCCAGCAACATCCCATTCCCAACACATGCCCTACATCTTCAAACCCCGTTAAAATTGAACAACATCCCAATACTTACCCTACATCTTCAAACCCCGTTAATACTCTGGATAGAATTGAACCGCATCCCGACGCTAACCCTACATCTTCAAACCCCGTTAAAACTCTGGATAGAATTGAAAGCGCTGTAAAGAATTCTCATAAGAATCTTCTTGCAATTGGTGATAATATTACGGCATGGGGAGTCTCACAAGCAGCACTTGTATATCTTCAAGTAGATTCATGGACTTCACTAGGGTTTCAGATTCATCAAGTTCCCTCGTTGAACCTTCTTATGACCACTGAAGGAAGGGTAATTTTTTTTTTGTTTCTCTTGATTTTAGTTTTAGTATTTCTTCTTGTATTAACTTGTTAGTTGATTTTGATATGTTTGTCTTTTGATTGCTTAGGTTAATTCATTTATCCATTGTTTCATTCGTGCGCGGAGATTTGCATCAGTGTATGATTTGGAGATTGCAATTTGTAAAAATGAGGGTATTGAAAAGTTTGAAGGACTAAAATTGGGACCTCTAATAAAGCATCCACTTGTTCTTCATTACTTTTCTGTTCCTTCAGATGTCAAACAAGTTCATAAGATAACAAGTGAAAAAATTGTTGATCACCTTGTTGAGTTCATAGATTCTTGTGAAGGGAAAGGTATCAAGCAAAAAAGGTTCTTGAAGTTTCTAGCAAGTAAAGAAGCTGTTGCAGAATCAGATAGGCTTGGTGTTAGGATTCCGCACTTGAAGTACGTTTTTTGTTATTCATTTATTAAGGCATATAAACTGGATATAAATCTTGTACAAATGTTGCGTGTTTTTGAATTGTTTGTTTTCCATTTGACGAACTTAGTATTCTTAATTGGTTAAAAGATTAGTTATTTTTGATTAGCTCAGAAGCAAATTAGTGTAGCATTTACCTAAGGTCCGTCAGCATGGGTGAACGAATTTCCACATTCCACCTGTTCTTTTATGAGCTCTATTTTCTAAAGATAAGGTTATCATGTAAGTCATGCAACAGAAAAGAAAGTAATCATTGCGAAGGAAGAGTTAAGAGTTGCTGTATTGGAGTTGTTTTTAGCATGAAAAGAAATTGATAAGCTTCTTTGGTTAGTGATTTCTCCCAGGCTTTAGATGCCCATTAGTTTGTACTCTAATTTAAAGATATACACCAAATTTGCTTTGGTTCCATTTTTTAGCCCTGGAATGTTTCTACTGGATTAGTTTGTTAAAGATGAACCTAAAATTAGACCTTATTAAAAACCCAAAGCTTGCGTGTCATTTTTGCCATGAAACCAAGAAAGGGATATTTCTCTTCTTCCTTTTGTTAATTGTCTGTGTTTCTCTGCAATATAAGTATTTAAATATGTAATTTTCATTGTTTGATTTCGATATTCTTTTACTATCCACAGAATTTATGTAACTTATATCCAAGATGCAAGCAAAGCAGAAGGGGAGATACTAACGAGTTGTGCTCAAGCACTGAAACAGGAGTCCATCGATCCTAGCAGAAAAGCGGAAGATGAAGTTTCAAAACAACCTGCTATTACTTCAAAGAAAAAGGTACTGGACAAAAGCAGCACCAAAGATGGTAGGAAAGCAAAAGGGGAGACACTAAAGAGTTCTGCTCAAGCACTGAAGCAGAAGTCCGTCAATCATAACAAAAAAGCGGAAGATGAAGATTCAAAAGAACCTGCTATTACTTCAAAGAAAAAGGTGCTGGACAAAAGCAGCACTAAAGTTGGTAGGAAAGCAGAAGGGGAGACTTCAAAGAAAAAGGTGCTGGACAAAAGCAGCACTAAAGATGCTGGGAAAGCAGATGGGGAGACACTAAAGAGTTCTGCTCAAGCAATGAAGCGGAAGTCCGTCGATTATAGCAGAAAAGTGGAAGATGAAGTTTCAAAACAACCTGCTATTACTTCAAAGAAAAAGGTGGTGGACAAAAGCAGCACTAAAGATGCTAGCAAAGCAGAAGAGGAGACACTAAAGAGTTCTGCTCAAGCACTTAAACAGAAGTCCATTGACCATAACAGAAAAGTGGTAGATGAAGTTTCAACCCGACCTGCCATTAGCTCAGAGAAAAAGGTGCTGGACAAATTCAGCACTATACCCCAACATGTCAAGTCGTTCTCTCCGATTCCTATACATTCTGGTTTAGGTGGAAAGCGTTTGGAGGATTCACGTGGTAATAATGATGTTAATAGCATGGATAGTGATCTTATTATAAGCAGTTACCCTTTTCCATCTACATCTGAAGAACAAAATGGAGGATTTGGAGTTGAAGTGAATGAGTGTTCTCCTTCTACAGATCCCTTGAGTTGTAACCCAAATAACAAGTCATCTGATAAGAAAACGAGATTACGTTCTCCATTTACCGATGAGTCTTTATCTCGTCCTAAAAGGTATAAGTCAGATCCAAGGATCATTAAGAATCCTGATTTTCCAATTGCAACTCACAATAGCCGTTCTTTTGCTGACCATGAGAACCTCTTTCAAAAGAATGATGTTGAAAAATCACATGATGCTAAAATTAAATCGGCAGTATGTGGTGTTGGGGATGACTTTGGGATTTTTTTTGAAGAGAATGCTGGTGAACGATCACCTGATGCTCAAATGGAAATGACAGATTTGAGTGTTGTGGATAATTTTAACCTTGTTCTAACCGATGATACTGTGAGTAAGTTCATAAACACGTGGAAGGACGCATGCCAGGTGCACTCTGTTGACGAGGTATATCTGCTTTGATTCAGACCTTGATTTTCCCTGCTATTGTCATCTTAAGTTTCACAATATGCTAAGTAAAACTGCCCCCACACTCTCTAGTGATCTATGTTTGTAGCTTATAATTGTTCACTGTTTTGAATGATATTTATATTGATCACTGCTCCTAAGATATTTAAATAAGACAAAGAAAAATAGTGTAAAGCTTGTACTTGTACATTTTCATCTCTACACAGATGTTTTGTCACTATACCCAATTTAGTATGCATGCATATAGTTCATGCTCTTATGCTTTGTAAACAGTGATTAGTTATCACTCCCTGTTTACTGACTTACATGTCTTGATAACATGCAATAAGTTGTTGGTGTGGAAAGAGAATATGAATAATTTGCATAAGATGTATTCTAAGGACAAAAGAACTTTTGAAAAGCATGTCTTAGGCTCTGCATGTTAGGCCGCAAAATAGTTATGTAGTATAGGAAGTCTTAGACTCTACATGTTATGCTGCAAAATAGTTCCAAGATGCAGCTTATAGAATGCTTGTGGTATGTACAGTTTTTAGTTGATATACCGTCATGGTGATTTGCAAATGGCTGTGAATACTCTCAGCATGTCATTCTCAGCCTCTTTACTCTTATTCATGGGATCATTACAAAACACCATCAGAGTGAACCGTGTATTTCATCAAACCCCTTACTGAGGTATTCATGGTATTTAGGGCGGATAAATTATACATATTTGTAGGATAGGCAGCAGGGCGGTAGCTTTTGTATTTAATTAAGTACTTCTTACTTTTCTCTTCGAGAGATATGTTGCACATGCAAGTAGTATGCGATTTGTTCACTATTTCTGGTTAGATTTTAGATGGGCTGTATACTATCTTCTTTAGGTAATTGCTATTCCTAAAGGAACATTTGTGCCTGTATTTTTTTGTGTTCTTACACACTGTTCTGTGTTAATGCCCCCTTACATTTCAAATTTATTTTTTTGTTTCTCAATTGATTTTTTTTTATTTCATTTGTAGGTTTTTGAAAGGATGATCAACTTTTATAATGCACCATCTCTAGGAAAAAAGAAAATTTCAGTTTATGCTTTACACTGTCTAAGAAGGCAAATAAAATCATTAACTTCAACTTATCCGTGTATTGGATTATTGAATGTCGCTGTAAGTTGGCCTCTTCTCTCCTTCCATTTGATTGTGTTATAGTGTCTTGAAATACGTGAGCAGTGCATCCCCTTTGATGTTGCAATTTTTTATGCCCCCCTTGCGAATATATTATGAGCTATTTTGGTGCTCAATTTTGGCCTCAAGTGATCTGCTTCAGGTCAGATCCTCGTTTTTGGGTGTTTGTCGCTGATGCACATCTAGGCACTCGCTTAGCGTCATCCAGAGGAATCTTAGGCAATTTGAAGCCAGAACTTCTTATACTGCTTGGTGTCTTGCATTTTTTTTCCTTTTATTTTGGATTGTGTTGCTCTGGTACTTGGTCTAAAACTATTATCTGTTAGTAAGTTAGCGCTACTTATTAATTTTAGACGGATTATATCTTGTTTCTGATAGAATTTGGCCACGGTACATATAATATTATTGAACTCCAATGACTCTATATCCTCGGTGGCAATGCATGAGCTGCCCGGCCCTGGGCGACATAGATTATGCCGATACTCATAGTTACTGAGTGGATGTTATGGCAGGTCAATCGGTACCTCTCGTCATGGAAGTTGCAGTTTGTAGATAGTGGGTGGTTTTCATACCCACTAGTCACTGTTGTGAAATGCCCATTGTGGCTTAGTCACTGTTGTTAAACTGCCAAACCGTAACCTATAGAGCACTCCAAAGTGTTAGTGGGCGCTCGGATCTTGCCATGAACTTAGCTCGAAGCTAGAAAGAACACGCTGACATGTTTAGTACAATAACTTGAGAGTGATGTTAATGTCAGCATGTTATTAAGAGTTTGTTCATGTATATTACAAGCTTGTGCCAAAAATACATGAGTGTCGAATGCTGGTGTGGTGATACTAACGTAATAACATGCATGCTGAAATCTCATAGAGTGAAAATTTGAACATGTTAGCTAGTCCTTAACGTGATGGATTGTCATACTTTAGACTTGTCCTGAAGTGGAAGTCATCCTTAAGAGGACCTGGGCTTGTCCTCACGAAGGTGTCCTCATTAAGAGGACAGGGACTTCGACATTAAGAAGATGGAAACCTTCAGAAGAGGACTAAACCACATCAACGTTGTTGTCAATAGTATTGGGTTCGTCGTTAAGAAGAACTTGTCCTCGAGAGGACTGGGATACATCCTTAAGAGGAGCGAGTGCTATCCCGAAGAGGATTTGCAGTGCATTTTGGGGACCTTCTGAGAATAGGAGGAAGGTACTTTTTTTGGTTTTATCCAAAAGATACATTCTGAAAAGTGGGCCCTTAGCAAGATTTATACACGGCGAATGGATGTTAGAAAAGTACCGTCTTATGATTATTATTATTATCATCATGAATTATCACAAGTTTGTGGATTTGATAGAACATAATACATTATGATTACTTCTACCAACAAGTAAAAGGGTAAGATAGATTATCAGTAGCGTCAAAAAACAAATTGCAGTGATCCAAAATTCAGGCTTAATGTTACTTTGATTTTTCTATCCAGAGGTAACTGGTCTGTTCCGAGGGCAGCAGTTGGGACATTTGGTTTTGTTTTCCGTTCTTTCTGATCATTTGTTTTCTGCTATTTTTTTGTTCTTTCCGTTAGTCATTTAACAAATTCACTCTTTCCATTCCCACCCCCTCACGCTCTTGATAATTTGTTTGTCACTTGTGTATATCTTATATTAACAAGGTTTGCATAACCGCTAAATATATATACGTCCTTAAATGTAATAGTGAAGTTGGATACTGACATTGCAGATTAGATCTATTAAATGCGGGATGTGGGATAATGTCTATGACACTTCACAAACTATGGGACAACATGGATGTATGACTTCAACTTTCTCTTCTTTCACTGATTGGAAAAGGAGGGAAGCTGAACTTTTGAGTAAGACAGACTCATTATCTGTAAATGGGTGCTCTTCTCAACCTGAATACAGTGAGTCATGTTTGTATAAAATCTTGCACAATTTTTCTCCTCCTTCAGTCTTGTGATCTTTGGGTTTATTTATGAAACTACTGGAGGGTAAATCTCCTTCAGTTTTTGCTTTTATGTTTCACTTATTAGTTTCGTTTTCGGTTTAGTATGATGCATTTCCCAGGTTTAAAGTTTTTTTCTTAAGAAAGTGGTCACTGGATTGGGTTGGATTTGCATGTTAAAATAATACTTCGGTTTCTTTTTGAAAGATGCGAAGCTGTCTTACTGAACTGTGAAAAGAGTTGTCTGAGTTGGACCGGTTTGATTGTGTGGCTATACAAATCTTGATTGATCTTAATGAGCGACACATTCAGTGCTGAATCTTATCTGGATCTGCACCAACAGTATTGGCTAATGGTCGTTCAAATAATACTTCTTGATTACAGTTATCGGTATATGAGAATATCTGAAAGATATACTACTGTACCGGACTTTTCCTGCCCAAACACATCATCTGAACCTGGTCGAGGGCTCCAAATTCAACCCAGATTAGACATATGGCATTGCAACCTACATAGTAACTGGGAAGGTGAAAATGATTTTCTGCTGTCCACTGATATAGCGCACAGGAAACTTGAGGAGATATATAAGCTGTGTAGGAGTTGTCTTGGCCACTATTTCTTTTTTCTTTTTTGCTTAGTCAAAAACTTTAAATACTAGCAAAAATTAACTACAGAGATAACAAGAAAAAGGGGTCAAGGCAACCCCAAAATACTTGAGGACCTAAAGATTAATTTTATTGTGGCCACTAGGTAGATGCATTCAAATAGGGCAGGGTAAATTCAAGGCCAAGGAATTGTTTTATATACATCACTTTTGTTAAACTTAAATGCTTAAAGTCTTGGTGACTGTTGTGATCCACTCATCCTGGAGGACACTAATTTGTTTTGCTAAATCCTATATAACTGGGTTGAAGCGTGGGAGTAGACAATCCTAACTTTTTGATTTTTGAGGTGAATTAGAATTTGTGAGCATCCTGCAGTGTTTGGATATCTTTGATGTATTTCTTGATCCGTCGCTTTCTTAAGTAGTTTGTGTGTAAAATGGGTTTCAGTATGTGGTTTCATGTTTGTAAACTTAATAAGAACCTTGATGTATCTTCTGAAATATTTCTGCAGGTTTGACTGTTGATGGGATTTTGAAGAAAGTTGGTACATATTTTGAAATGAATCATTGCACTAAAGAAGCGGATTCCCCGCTGGAAAAACTACTTATTTGCTCAAGAAGGTTGCGGGATTGCGAGGTATGGTTGACAAAGCAATTTTCAGTGAAGGACTTTGACACTTTAGGTCATGGTGAATTCTTGAAATTTTTAGAGGCAAACTCCTCTCAACTTCCTTGTGAAATGTATGGAAGCTTTACTGGAGATTTACGGAAGAAATCTCTTCTGGAGGTAACCATGCTTGGGCAGCAGCTGATACTGTTGCTATCCCAAGCTGCTAGTAGCCTGTGGGTCAACCATGTAATAAGGAAGCAGCACATATCTTTTCTACTAAGAAAACAATTCCCTACAATCAGTTTAGAAATTAGTGGTGACGATCTCTTGGAAGATCTGGCTGAATATTTGAAGAAGCAGGAACGTAGTAACTTTTCCAGTTGTGTTTTATTTTCTGCTACGTTGTTGCGCTCATGCTATTCGGACGCACCATCTGCATATCATTTGCTGGAAGGAACAACTGGTTTGAAGTCTGATTTAGGGCTTAATTGTGGGGCTCTTGGATCTGTTTCGTCTACGGATGCACTCAAGTGCTTGCTCAGAGCACCAATGTTATCCGATCTTTTATCATGGTCTCATTGGGACCTTATATTTGGTCCTTCGCTTGGTCCTCTTGTGGATTGGTTGTTAAATGAAGTTCACACTAAAGAGTTGCTGTGCATAGTGACAAGAGATGGGAAAATAATTCGAGTCGATCACTCTGTCACCATAGATGACTTCTTGGTAGCTGCGCTTCAAGGGTCTTCTTTCGAAACAGCTGTGAAATTGCTGTCTTTGATATCTTTGTATGGAGGGGACAAGGATGTTCCGATGTCCCTTCTTAGGTGCCATGCACGCCAAGCAATTGAGGTCATCCTTAAGAATTCTTTGAACTCTGCTGAAGATAAAAATGATTGGGATCTTCAAATCCATGGAGAAGTCTTGAGAAGAAAACAAGTATGTTCTCGACAAACTGAGCACAGCCCGCTTCCTCCTAACCCCGTGGGTATTATTTCACAAATTATGGCAAGCCAAGATTCTAGCAAAGGAACATTTGGAGTTAATAAAGCAATTTCTGTTGTGTCAAGGTTCATTCTCGATTTTATTAGTTACCTACCTTCTGAATTTTGTAGTTTTGCAGCAGATATATTTCTTTCAGGATTTAAGTCTCTTACTGGAGCTGGTCCTTCAGCTATTATACATGAATGCACCCAAATCAATCAACGTATGATGCTTCATGACATTGGATTGTCTCTTGGTGTAGTGGAATGGATCGGTGACTACCATACCTTTTGTTCTAGTGGCGCCAATGAATTGCTCGTATCCCTTGTGAAGTCAAACAATATAGTTCCATTTCCTGGATCTAACACGAATGCATTGGATGAACTGAAAGTATTGAAGAATCATGATTATTCTGAGGCAGCCATTCACCATGGGGAAGCTTGTATTGAGAAAGATCTAAACAAAGAAGCGTCTAATGAAGATATGTATGACGGCTTTGTAAGAGCTTCATCTGAATATGATGACAATGATGATGCGGCCAATGTTATTGAATCTATTAGGCGTGAGGAATTTGGTCTAATCCCAAGTCTTTCACCTGCTGAGATGAACATGTTAAAGAAGCAGCATGCTCGTCTAGGGAGGGCTCTTCACTGTCTTTCACGAGAGTTATATTCACGGGATTCTCATTTTCTTCTCGAGCTGGTGAGGTGTTTATTGTTTTTCTATAGATGTTTGTTTTCATAAACTGTATCAGATATGCAGAAAATGCATCACACAACTGTTCTGCTATCAGGGATTTGTTTGATGTATAGTTGACTTTCTTTGTTCTTATTCAGGTTCAAAATGCAGATGATAATGTTTACCCTGAAAGTGTGGAACCTACTCTTGTTTTCATTATTCAAGCTAGTGGCACTGCTGTGCTAAATAACGAACAAGGCTTTTCTGCCCAAAACATTAAAGCTCTTTGTGATGTCGGCAATTCAACAAAAGGAGGATCAACTGCTGGATATATAGGGCAGAAAGGCATAGGCTTCAAATCAGTTTTCAGGGTAAGTAGAAAAGAGCAATATATCAAAATATGTGAAGTTTATTAGTACTACTATATTACTCTTTTTTCTAGCTAAGAATTTGAGGATCCTTTCTTTCGGTTCTTTTTCTATTTATTCACCGGTTATCTATGTTTTGATCATCTAGCTGTCATAATTGCTGAGTGGAGAGTATAGTTAAGATCTATGTTGCAAGACATCTTCTAAAGCTAATGATATAGTTTTGCAACAGTGCTCTTAATCATGAAAAACTCAGATAAAGGTCATTAGTTTCTCCTTATGATGTTATTTCTTTCAATAGTTTGTCAGTAGGTACTTAGTAATTGGTTTTCTTTGAAGTACCATGATGCTAGAAATAATTCAAATGCTCAATTCTAAGAGAAATGCTAGCAAGCAGCACCCTAGAAGTGCTCTTGGTGCAACCTATTATATGAAAGGTAATTTCCCAAATTAAATGGATTTTCTTTTGTTAGCCCTGTGACACATGGCATTAAACCCCGAGGGTTAATCAGCAGGTCGCTTAGGGTTTAGATTTTCTCTAATTCAGGTTAGTTGCGAACACATTTTAAGAAGTTTACTAGAAGTTAGGGGTTTGCACCAGGCAGCACCTATAAAGTGAGAAAGCGACTGAGTCTGGTAGTACATATAGGTATTGTATATATACTGTAAGCTGTGTTCTCACGGAAGTACCATGACACCAGAAATGATTCAAATGCTTAACTTAAATAACTCTCTTTTCTTATTGTATTTGTTAACATAAAATAAAATGTGATAGCATATGTGATTAAGTAATGAAAAGGGTACTCAGCACAGGAAGCTTAAATTTAAATAACGGTAATAGCTTCTTTTTACATCATTGTAAGGATCGGTTAGCTAAGCCCAAAATGTAGTGATATTATTACTTGAGATATTTATATGTCATCTGCAACAGTAAATTCGGGCATCACCGAGGAAGTTCTTTGCTTCTTAGTTTGTAATGCATTCTGCTCCAGTCCATATGTAGTTAAGAATTAAACTTCATGCTGGCTAAATTATTAGTGGCTGTAACCTTAATTGAGACTGATTGTATATTTCTAGGTTACCGATGCTCCAGAGATTCATTCCAATGGGTTTCATGTCAAGTTCGATACAAGTGAAGGTCATATTGGTTTTGTTTTGCCCACAGTTGTTTCTCCTTGTGACATTGACTTTTATGAGAAACTTATCCCTGGTGAAGTTGTTGATGGGACCAAGGATAATAACAGCAGCCGGTGTAGTGGCAGCAGCCAGTGGAAGACTTGCATCATTCTTCCTTTTAAACGAAAACTAAAAGAAGGAACAGACAGAAGCTCTATCTTATCCGTGTTTTCAGATCTTCACCCCTCCTTGCTACTATTTCTTCACCGCCTTCAATGTATAAAGCTTGTGAATATGTTCACGAATGAATACTTTGTTATGAGAAGAGAAAGTTTAGGAGGCGGCATCATAAGAGTTTCTCAGGGAAAAGAAAAAACAAGTTGGTTTGTGGCATCTCAGAAGTTGGATGCTAGTGTCATTCGTCCTGATGTACAAACTACAGAGATTGCTATAGCCTTCACCCTAGATGAGTCGGCCAATGCACAATACCAACCACACTTAGAGCAACAACCTGTCTTCGCTTTTCTTCCTCTAAGAACATACGGTCTGAAGTTTATTCTTCAAGGAGATTTTGTTCTTCCTTCATCTAGGGAAGAGATTGACGGAGATAGTGCTTGGAACCAGTGGTTGTTGTCAGAGGTCCCAAATTTGTTTGTCAGTGCACAGAGATCTTTCTGTGCCATCCCTTGCTTTAGCGAGAGACCAGGGACAGCTTTGATGAGCTATATGAGTTATGTTCCACTTGTGGGGGAAGTTCATGGATCTTTGTCGCATCTGCCTCTCATTATTATGTCTAAACTTCGTGCTTCAAACTGTATGCTCTTGGAAGGACATAGCGAGAAGGAATGGGTTCCACCATGCAAGGCTCTCAGAGGTTGGGATGAACAAGCTCGCAATCTTTTGCCTGATAGGCTTCTAAGACAGCATCTCGGGCTCGGTTACTTGGATAAGGATGTAGTTTTGTCCGATTCTTTAGCAAATGCTTTAGGCATCCAAGAATATGGACCCAAAATCCTAGTTGATGTTATGTCATCAGTATGTCAACAAGCAGAGTATGGTGCTATGAAATCAATGGGGTTGGAGTGGTTTTCATCGTGTCTCAGTTCTCTTTACTCGATGCTGGTGATTAGTTCAACTGTTAGAGTAGAATTTTCAGATATTTTTAAGAGACTTACGAGAATACCGTTTATTCCACTTTCAGACGGAACATATAGCTCCGTGGCTGAAGGTATGATATGGTTACCTTCTGATGACATTGGATTTGAAGGTCTGCCTGGTCCTGATTTTTGCCCTTGCTTATATGCAAAACTTCGTACTGTAAGTCCTGCTTTCCTCTCTTCACCATCCGAGGATAAGAACAGTGACACAGAGATGCAGGTGGAGAATTGCATAAGAATGTTAAACAGAATAGGTGTCCGACGGCTCTCCGCACATGATATTACTAAGGTGCATATTTTACCAGCAATTACTGATGATATACCCACAAAGAGAGATGATATTTTGATGACAGAGTATGTATCCTTTTTAATGCTCCACCTTCAGTCTAGCTGCCCTAGATGCTGCGTTGAACGGGAACACATTATCTCTGAATTAAGAACCAAAGCTTTTATCTTGACAAATCATGGCTATAAAAGACCCCACGAAATACCTGTACACTTCAGCAAAGAGTATGGGAATCTGGTAGATGTGAGCAAGTTACTTGATGATGTGGAATCTAATTGGCATGAAGTTGACGTTATATACTTGAAACATGCAAACGTCAGCACTTCACCACTGTTTGATTTAATAAAGTGGAGAGAATTTTTCCAGGAACTTGGGATTACTGATTTTGTTAAAATAATTCAAGTTGAGAAGAATGAAGCTGGTCTTCCCCTGAACTTAACCCACAATGAAATCCATATTTCTCCTGGTTTAGTACTTAAAGATTGGGAGTCAGCCGAGTTGGTTCAGTTACTAATAACTTTATCCTCACAAAAGAATCATGGAAAATGTAAATATTTGCTGGAAGTTCTTGATGATATGTGGGATGATTGTTTTGCTTCAAAAGTAACAGGTTACTGCATTTCAAAACCGAACGAGGATGGGATACCATTTGAGTCGTCGTTCATTAAGAGCATTCACGGTGTTCAGTGGGTGGTATCGAGTACAGATCAAGAGCTTCACTATCCTAAAGACTTATTCATCGATTGTGAGGCTGTCCGGTCTATCCTTGGTGATTGTGCACCATATGCTGTGCCACAGGTCAGTGTTCTTCCCTGATTCCCAGAAATGAAAATTTCCCATTTAGGGTCTGCCGTACCTCTTCAATGGCCTGTTTGTGTAATTTGACAAGTTTTGTGTCTTTTAGGCTCGTCGGTATGATAGTCACAAAGGCAATGTGAACCTGAATGCTTCAAGAAACCTTAAAAGGTTTTTGAACAATGTTCTAGTGACTATGATCTCCATGGTGATTAATGCATGCCAACCAAAAAGTATTTATCTCCATATGGGTCCTAGAATTCGTAGGTTCATGTTCGCGCATTTGAAGTTTTTCCATGTGTAGGTTCTGTCGAATTTAGTGGTCATACTAATATAAGCAACAGTATTTCATTGGGTCGGATTATTGAGGTAGTGTCTGTTGTTGATGCTAATCTGCCTTGTTGGTTTAAACTCTCTTTGAAAGCAGGTGAAGAGCAGAAAATTGATAAGTGACTTTGGTTTTAAGACCCAAGTTGCCCTTGACGATGCATTGCGAATTCTCCATATATGGAGAAGATGCAAGACTCCTTTCAAAGCGAGGTATGGGTGCATCTTTTCTATATGTAGGATTGATAGATCTGTGAGTTGCTTCTCATTGGGAACTTGAGTGGTAAGTCATTGAGTTGCTCCTTTTGTAGTTCTTTAACACACATGTTTCATTTTATGGCAGCATTACACAAATGTCAAAGTTTTATGCATTCGTTTGGGATGCAATGATAGAAAGTTCCAAGGGTAAAATTATAGAGGAGTTCAGTTCAAGGCCTTCAATATTTGTTCCATATGAAGCTGTGTCGGGACACGAGAGTATGGTGAAGGGCATGTTTTTGTCTCGAGATGATGTGTATTGGCACGACCCAACTGGATCTGTGGACCTAGCAAAAACACTGCTTCTTCAGTATGGCTTAATTAATGGGTCTAACTGTCATCTAATCAACACACTGGCACAGGTTTATCATGGTTTTCGTGATTTTTTTGTGGATGAGTGTAGGGTACGCAAGATCCCTCCTTTCAAAAACTACATCCAGATCTTGCTTCAGTTATCACACGTTGCTTTGCCTTCACAGGCTGCTAATGCAGTAAGTATATATGCGTATTAAAATCAAGTTGTATGTCCTCCTATTTACCATTGTTTTGTTTAGTTAGTTGTGCATGTATTGTCGTATCTGCAAGGTGTATTTGGCTGTTTCGTTTTGGTGTATCTTGTTTGAGCTAGGGTGTGGTTATCAACCAATAGAATGCCACCCCCAAATGGTTGGATAAAATAGCTAAATATCTTAGGTTTTGTTATTTGTGAGAACTAATCTTTTAATTAAGCTTTAGAGACTAGAACTAGATAAAGAAAATCTGTCGTAGGAGAGAGTTAGGGCAAACGTTGTCAAACGTTGCTTTGCCTTCACAGGCTGCTAATGCAGTAAGTATATATGCGTATTAAAATCAAGTTGTATGTCCTCCTATTTACCATTGTTTTGCTTAGTTAGTTGTGCGTGTATTGTCGTATCTGCAAGGTGTATTTGGCTGTTTCGTTTTGGTGTATCTTGTTTGAGCTAGGGTGTGGTTATCAACCAATAGAATGCCACCCCCAAATGTTGGATAAAATAGCTAAATATCTTAGGTTTTGTTATTTGTGAGAACTAATCTTTTATTTAAGCTTTAGAGACTAGAACTAGATAAAGAAAATCTGTCGTAGGAGAGAGTTAGGGCATTGGTTGGGTTTTTGCAAAACTTAAAAGAAAAAAATTAGAGGGAGGAAAAGAGAAAGGCTTTCAGCTGCCGGCTGAATCCATCTTAACCTATGTTTCTAACGTTTATATATGTATAAATATGTTTATTGACTTGATTAGAGTGTGGTTTAGATTAGGTCGGACTTCTAAAGTGTTATGCAAGTTGTGTATACACCATGTGCAAGTCTTTTTGTCCGTTATCCATATCTGATTTAACTTTTGTTTATGTGGTACTGCACTCTAGCTAGCATTCTATTGGTTGATGTTGTTATCATTCCATGGGTTGGTGCCTAAGAAGTTTATAAAGTCGTCTGCTGCATATGCATATTAGTGTACTGAAATTTATCATATAAGATACTGTCCGCTTGAGTTATCTCTGGCGTTGGTTGTGATAATGTGGTAAGTTGGGAATTAGAAGTCATAAGTAAATGGAGATGGTGAACTAATATGTTAGTGAGTAGTATAGATTGTGATCTGTTGCCTGTGGTTGGCTCAGCTTCCTTGAATTGTCGTTGTGATGACTGAGGGTCGTGTAAGTGATAATTATGCTGTACCTGGTGTCTGAGAGGACAATACACTCTTGAAGGGAAGCATTGATGTTAATCACTTGATAGTCATATCCATGGTTGGCTTGCTAGATGGATCACATTAGGGCTTTCTTATAGTTTATGAAGGGTACATGGAATATCAGTGTTGTGAACTGAGGTATGTTTGATTCCTCAATGAGGTCCGTTAGTATCCCCAGCGCGGATTTGGATGTGAAGGAAAAAATTTGGGCTCTCATTGAATATTGTGCTGAGTTTTGTTAGTTATGTTTATTCGTTTGTTCTAGAGCTTTAGGTTTTCTTGTGATAGATGAGGTTTTTGATGTTTTTGAGTATCAGGGTCAGTACTGTGTACTTTTGATTAGTTTACGCTTCATCTGAGCTCTTCTTGTAATGTGTTGTCAGGTTTTTAGAGTTTTTTTGAAGTGGGCAGATGATTTAAAATCTGGTTTGCTGGGACCCGTGGATGTTCTTTACTTGAAAGAATTTCTTCAGAAAAAGAAAAATACAGTTCTTCCGACTGTACAGGCTAAATGGGTTTCACTTCACCGAAAATTTGGCCTGGTCTGTTGGTGTGATAATGAGCAACTAAAAAAGCAATTTAGAAAATCTGACAAAATTTGTTTCTTATACTTTGGAGAACTTAGCAAAGAAGAGAAAAAACTGCTCCCAGAAAAAATCTCTACGTTCATGCAGGCTATCGGAGTTCCGTCTCTTTCTGAGGTAATACTTTATCCCTTCAGCAGCAAGAGTAGCTTTATGTGTGCATTAATCAAAGTTTCTCTGACTTGCACATTCTATAAGTTTTATTTGGTGTAGTAGTAGCTGAGGTGTTCATTTATCATAACGTGGTCAAATTTTTGAGTCTAGCATTTTAGAAGGGACCCAAGCTTTTGTGTTAATGCTATGAATCTTGGTTTTGACCTAAATCCAACGTTTTCTTTTTTTAAACTATTGGATTAATTATAAATCAATTTGTCTAACCAAACATGAAAGCTGAATGCTCGACCCTCACTTTTGTGCTTCTAAAAATTTTAATCGTTAAATTATATGGATTGAGTTTGCTAGCTATATGAAGATATAATCATATAAAAAACATGGGTTTGCAGTATATGATACATTAGCATAGAAATTTACTGAATAGGTGAATTAGTTGGTCTTCAGATTTTCACCATCTCTAAATTAACTCAAATCGAGTATACCAGATCACTTTCACTGAATGAAAATGTCACGTTAATCTGTTCTAACAAAAAACAAATAAAGTTATTGTAGTAATAATTTTCAGAGGTACTCTATGACCAGGATAATGTTTTGGCATTGTTTGACAACGTCACTCTTTTACCATCATGGGAGCTCTGTTATTTTGACATCTATTTTTATTTTAGTAGGATTTTAGAACTATTAACTTGCATAAAATATTGTATTTGCTTGTGGATTTGTTGTTGTATCTTTGGATAAGAAACGATGCATGTAATTGTTGATTGGTTAGGCTGTGGCAATAATGACAGGTATTAGTTGTATTCATCTGTGAGAGTTCCAAGAACAGTTTGCGAAACCTGTTTATGTGGGTATTACAGATTAGTGTCATTCTCTCATGTGTGTAGAATCATGAGAACTGTGACTGTGAGTCAACATTAGATGGAAAAGGATAAAATCAGTTGAGCCGGCGGCTTTTTATTTGGTTTAAGTACCATATGTCATTGTAGATGATCTCTACCTTTTGTGTTTATGAATTTCTTACACTGCAGTTGCAGGCTTCCTCCACATTCTAACATGGACAGTCATTAGATTTTTTCCTGTCTTTCTCCTTGAAGTTAACAATTTGCACCATATCCTACGTGTAGGTCGTAACTCGGGTAGCAGTATATGAAGGTGTGGAAGATTTTACAAGTAAAGATTTATTGGTGGACCGTGTTCTTCCTTTTGCTCAGCGTTATATCTACAAATCATGCCCTGATAAGTACCTTCAACTCAAGCAGTCCGGAGGGGAAAACTTGAGTCAACTACAAATTGTTGTGGTTAAAAAGCTATCTTACAGGTATAACTTGGAAGGTTGCAAGACTGCATCTAAGAAATGTTTGGACTGCAGATGTCTTCTCCAGGTATGTGAGCTGAACTGCTTCATTTTTTTGTACATGTGACGTGGGAACGTGTCACTTTGACTTTCTTTATCTTCAAATTTATGATACTTGGATCTTTCGGTGGTTTTCCTGGAAACATTCTGAATCTGCTGAGTCGGCCCTGTTAAGCAAAAGCACAGAACCATTTATGCCCAATATATTTTAATGTCGACTTCTTGTAAAAAAAAGTAAACACGTGAAGCTGGTGCTAGAAACTTAGTGTACATATGAGAATCCCTGATGAACAGATTGCTGTTTGCTAGCTTCTAAAGCCACAGATACTTTCTGTGACCAAGTTATAGATCAAGTTATACAACGTCATTTAATATGGTCAAACGTTTGACATACAGACTGAGTAATTTGAGATTCTGAGACTGGCCTTGAAATCCTTCAGCGTCGATACAAGAGCAATGTCCATGTATTATGAATCCAAAAGGTTGATCGGTTTTATCCTTCAGCATCCTACTTACTGATAACAATTTAGAAATACATTAAATCCCAATGATTTTGTTCTCTACCAGCCAGTGTTGCAAGTTTTTGCCAAAAATCAGGACAGGTGTTTTTTTAACCTCAAATGATCCGGAAATTTGATTTCTAAATAGCCAGTGGCATAAGGGTTCCTAACGTGGCTTTGGTTTCGTATTTACATGATCACATACTGATTTATAGGTCTTCCATGCATATCCATGCTGGTCAGTGATGTTGGCTTCATGCTTGTGAGTAAAGTTCTTGTAGAAAAGAGTAATGAGTCTTTATGTGTTTACTTCAGATAAGGGAAGTAATCTAAAATTCGTGTAGAAATGAAAGATTTTCAAGTTTGAGAAATTCTTTTTATTTAAAGAATGAATGGAAAAGCTTAAGAAATTTTCTTTTTGTTTAAATTATGTAACCACTATTTCTTTTATTTGTAATTTTGCAGGAGAATGTCCTGTACATAAAGCAGGAGGCTGACTCCCACTCGATATTCTTAGAACTTTCTCGCCTGTTCTACCATGGAATCCCTGAATTACACCTTGCTAATTTTCTTAACATGATAGCATCTATGGCTGAATCAGGCTGCACTGAAGAGCAAATAGAGTTCTTTGTTGTAAATAGTCAAAACATCTCTAAACTTCCTGATAATGAACCTATTTGGTGTCTTTCATCATTATCCTCACCCAAGGAGGATCTTGAGATTTCACAAACAGCTTGTTCCTCAGGTATGGTAAATGGAAAGAAACATTTGAAGTCCAAAAGAAAGCAAGTTGATTCAACTTGTTCTCCTGCTCAAGCAAATAGGTCAAGTACAAGTCCATCACTGATACCACCAAATGAAAGTAATGTTCAGAAAGAAGGAAAACCTGAAGTTATGACATCGTATACAGATAAGCATGGGATTCCTATTGGAGTTGGTTTTGATTGGATTATCCTAGATGATACAGTAGCAGATATGGAGGCAAGTCTGCAAGAACCTAAGGCCATGGAGGGTTTACAACTTGGTGGTTCTAAGACGGAAAACGGAGGCTGCAGTTCTTCAGAAGTAGCATTAACTGAGAAAGATGGGCTTCCTTTTAGTACACCCAATGAGCACCAAGCAGCTATAACTGGGAGGTTAGGGGAGTTTGTAGCTTTCAAGTACTTGGTAGAAAAGCTTGGGGAGGAAGTAGTCAATTGGGTGAATAAAGAAACAGAGACGGGTTCACCGTATGATATTGTTCTGGGAAAGGATGGAAACCACAGAGAATATATCGAGGTTAAAGCAACCAGGTCTGCAACAAAGGACTGGTTTAATATTTCACCGAGGGAATGGCAATTTGCTGTGGAAAAGGGGGAACGTTTCAGCATCTTGCATGTTGCTTTGTTAGACTTGAATAATACAAAAGTAACAGTGTTTAAGAACCCAGCGAGGCTATGCCAGCAAGGCATGTTGAAATTGACGGTTTTGATGTCAACAGGTTATAGAAAGCCCAACCTTGTTCCTTAATGGCTATGTTAATATTGCGTGGTCAAGATTTAACATTATGTATATTATAACTTAAAAAAATAAAGAGTAGAAGAAAAATGCTGTAAAGTTATAGGTTTTAGTTTTTACATGATAAATCATTTACTACTGTTTGCAGTTCAGTGTTCTGTTTTGTGAAGTTTTAGGTGTGCCTGTTTTGTTTTGTTTTGCAAGATAGAATACCAAATATTGAAAACAGAGAAATCAAAAATACAAGAGATAGAAGAGAAAGAACTAGGATTGTTGGTTGCTCCTCACATTACACTGTGTTAATGGAGGATTAGCCCCCAAGTTGTTCCTCTCATATTCAAACTATTGTTTTGATTTAAACTAGGAAAGCAAATAACACCTATTGGATTATCATCCTTCTTTTCTAAATTCAGTCCATCTAGGAATAAAAACTTCAGAATGAAAGGAGGCATAGAAATAATAGATGTCCATTGATGTGCTTAACCATTATTCCTTGCTGCTAACATATCTGCTACACTGTTTCCTTTTCTATTTACATGCTAGAAACCCAAAAAAGTAGCCTGCAGTATTTTCTAATTTTTCCTTAAGTGTCTTTGATTAGCTCCTCATTTTGCCATTTAATGTTATTGAGTTTTCCTTGGGCATAGGAGATGATTCTGTTGCAGTCCCCTTCGATCCAGAACTGTTTCAGATTCATTTGGTTTGCCCTCTCAGCTACCTTTCCCATTGCTAGAGTTTTCGCCTCTTCTGCGCTGGCTGCTGAGGAGATCCCAGAGCAAGCTTGGAGAGTTGTACCTGTACAATCACTAAAGATTAGACCATAACCTGAAACTATATTAATATCAATCCATGCTGCATCAATGTTAATTTTCAGATTATCATGTGAAGGAGCTATCCATTTATGATGAACATTAATTATTTTAGGAACCATACGAGCAGGATCAGAAGGGGCCAAATAAGGTTTCCAGAAATCTAACATTTTTTGTGCCCCTATGAAAACACTGAGACTGTTAATAGGTTTATTTTGGAATATACGATTGCATCGTTCTTTCCATATCAACCAACAATTTGTTGCAATTACTTTGACTTCATATTGAGTGTTATTACCTACAATTCAGTTAGAGTAGTAATCTATGAAAGATAAATCATCACTAAGTATTAATTTAGTACCTGGGCCAGGGGGGAGTATCTATACAAAAATTGCAAAGGAACATTTAAAAAAAAGTTGTTTTAAAGTTTATCTATGAGTATTACAGAAAACACATGAAGTATTCATAAAATGTATATACCTACCTAGTTTCTGTCTAACAGGGAGTGTATGATGGATGCATTTCCAAAGAATGATCTTAATCATTTGGGAGACCTCTATATTCCAAAATTTCTTCCAGAATAATGCAGTCTCTTTATCCTCTATATCATAGTTTTGGAGTTTATTATATAAAGACTTGGTACAGAATTCTCCATTAGTATTAAGGATCCATCTTAGTTTATCTGAATCAAAAGCTTGCCTTTTTGTTTTCCTAATTCTAGTAAGAAGAATTTTTTCTGCTAATAAAGAAGGAAAGTTGTTTCGTACCCTTTGCTCATTCCACTTCAAAGTATCATAATTCAATAATTCTAAGACAAGTGTTAAATTGTTGCTTACGTTATAGCCTAAATTTTCTATACTATCCTTCAAACATGTTATTCATTTATTTATCAACCAAAATGTTTATGTTTATGCCCTCACTTACTTCCTATCTACTGTATTTATAAACTACTCAATTCCTTGTAGGATACATTTTCAAACCCACGAAGTATTGTAGTTTTTCTTAGCATGCAAAGTTGTATTATTTCTGAAGTACTTAGCTTTCAAAATTGATGCACACAGAGTGTCGGGGTTATTTAAAAGCCTCCAAGCTAGTTTTGAAATCACGACTTTATTCATTTTCTCAGCATCTTTAAAACCTAATCCCCTTTATCTAGTGAATTACACATGAAAGTATAGGATTTTGGGTAGAAACCCTTAGAGTTAGCACTCTTACCCCACCAAAAGTCACGTTGGATAACATTAAGTTTAGATGTAATTTTCTTAGGTAAGACAAAATAGCCCATTTGAAAAATGGGAAGACCGGCTAAAACAAATTGATTTTCCACTAGGCGGCTAACTTGGGCTAAGCTTTTCCTTTTCCAACCTTGAGTTTTTTTTTTTTCATTTTATTAACAATACTATCGAATGTTTTTAATTTAGATTTGTCTATGAACATATGAGCACCTAAATAGGAGTCTTTAATGAAAATTTTGTTTATCTTTAATAGTTTAGACATCATTTTTTGATGTTTGTGATGAACTTTTTTCTAAAAAACAGACCCTATTTTTGAAATTTTATCAATTGGCCAGAGGCCGAACTGAATTGATCAATGATGTTAAGCAGCTTTTTACAACTACGGAGATATTCCTTCGTAAAGAGAAGACAATCATCAGCAAAAAAAAGATGCGAGATTGATTGACTATTTCTAGAGATTTTTATTCCATGAATTAATTTTAATTTTGTTTTTCCAAAAGGTATCTTGAAAAGACCTCCATACAAATGAGGAATAGATAAGGGAATAGTGGATCCCCTTGTCTAAGGCCTCTTGTTGGGGAAAAAACATCCCCAGAGGTACCATTCAAAAAAACAGATATGGAGGAAGTAGAGATATATTGATAAATAAGTACACACCAATCCTTGCTGAAACCAAATTTTTCCAAAGTTTTTATTAAAAAAGTCCAGTTAACCCTATCAAATGCTTTTGACATATCTATTTTCACCCCTAAACGCCCATTTTTTTTTTCAGCGTATAAATTAGTTAATGAGCTACCACTATATTATCATAAAAGAAGGTAAGAAAGCGGACTGAAAGGAAAAGATAATTTTCTGCATAACTTTTTTCATTTTATTAGCTAAAAGATTAATTAAAATTTTACAAGGGCTATTACATAGACCTATTGGCCTGTAATCACTAGGAGATTCAGAATTAGCTCCTTTAGAGATTAAAAAAAAGTTTCATTGATTTTAGGATTTAAATTTTTTGTTTTGAAAATTTTTGGACAAAAAGAATAACTTGGTCCCCTAATAATTCCCAGATAAATTTATAGAAACTCACTGGGAAAACATCTGGGCCCGGAGATTTGTTTGGTTTCATTGATTTTATTACTTCTCAGATTTCTTCGGCCTCTGGGACTTGCAAGAAATCCAAATTGCTCAGATAAAATTTTAGGAATAAGGTTAAAAATCCCATTGCTTCTTGAGTTGACGTTGCCGAGAAAATTTTCTTGAAATGATCTCTTAGAGTATCAGCTATTTGTTTTTTATTTGTTATGGTCTCGTCCTTTTTGTTTAAAATGCAACTTATAGTGTTTCTCTCTTTTCTTTTCAGAGTTTTTAAATGAAAATATTGTGTATTTTTTCTCCTAGTTTAATAATATTCTATGGTGGTAGATATATTGGGTAACACATTGGACGCATGGTTCTTATGTGATGTTTGTACCTCTTTTGTTGCTCCCATAGTTCTTCTCTTTAAGATGTGCTCACGTATATCTAGATATTTTACCACTACAATATTAATTGCTTACTCATAAATGAATGAGAAAATATTATGGTTCTAAGATATGTATGTCTCGCGATGTAGCTCTAGCAGCATGCACACCATAACACTTACTTGTGAACTTTCTGTATTTCATGTCGAGCGTGTTTCCAAGTATCCATAATGCATGGATGACACAATTATCAGTAGTGCATAAAGTTCAAACTTCTCGTAGCAGTATCCACAATTTCTCTTATGTTAGCCATTTATATTCTTTTGATCTGATTTACATTATAATTAATTTTTGAATAAAATAGAGACATCAAGCCAATATCACTGTAAATAGTAAAGTTATTAATCGAAACTCGTTAGATTTAAATCTTTTATCGTTCAGAATAAAAAGTAAAGCAAAAAACCCAAAATGTGTTTAAAAAATATTTGATAACAAGTCCAAAGGATTTGATCAAGTCAATGACCGAATTCCCTAAGGACGACCGACCTCTTATCTTTTATTTATGGTTTTCTCTATTTCCCACCCCTATTTTTCCTATTTCTTATCCCCTTATAAATTCTAAAATTTATTTATTTTTTAATTCTATTTTTTTCTGTTTACCATAAAAGTCAAACTAACCTCGACTGTAACTATTATCGCTTTTTTCATTTTTCTTTATTTATCTCCCTTATTATATAACTGAATAGTTGGAAAGTGTATCATCTTCTCGGAATCTTCTATAATAATCATGCTTCAAAAAAAATGATAATAATAAAAAATCTATTGTAATCAACAAAAAAGAAATCTCGTCAAACCAAAGCACCCAACTTGCTGGGAAATTTAGTTCAAATACTCTATGCGGTGTGTAGTATATATCTTTTTTTTGATGGGATGTAGTTTATATCACAGTTGGATTCATCGATTACCTTTTTTACGAAGGAAAGAAAGGGGATGTATTAGACCATAAAAATTAGAGCAAGTACAAGAAACTGCAACATCATCAATATTCGTATTATAATATTACAACATGAAGAAATGATACAACAACCAAATAAACAAGTAAACAACACCAACATACATATATAAACTTGTTCAATAGTTCATGTTTCAAATTAAATGAATAAAAATAGTTTATCTTCTAATACGGATATCTAATCTTTAACGACTCCCTTCATCTCCTTGTTGGCAATGGTGGTTTGATGTCTGTACTGATATCTAGTAGCCCAAAACAAGTAACTCAAGAAATTGATCAAACTAAGTATGACCAGTAAAAGAGATTCACATGATTAACATTAATATTGTTTCCATCCAACCAACCTCCACTTTTGGTACTCGCTTTAGTGGCTTGATTCACTGTTTATACCAAAACAGAGCTAAAGAAATACCATAATATCGTTAAACTCCGAAGGAATAAGGTAGAGATGAATTTAGTTATTTAGTTCCTTTTGGTGTTTCAACAGGGCCGACCCTCTCATATAAGCAAGGAAAGCCTTGATTGGGGCTATAAAAATAAAAATAAAACTTATGCATCAATATATGTGAGCCAAACTGAATAACAAGTAGATTTTCATGGGATTATGTTTTAAAAAATTCTAGAAAAGATCAGCTAACTAAGAATACTTCAAGGTGGATAATGATTAATTTATCTATGGTTAAACGAGATATTGTCTTTCAACGAATATTTTGATAACTGTTAATAATAAATATATATATATATGAATACATATGCAACAAACTAATACATGTAAATGTTTTACTTTTATAAATTTTTTATGTTTGTAAAATCAACAATAAACTAGGAATGTACTGTTAAGTTAAGATAGTTCTTTCAGTTAATTAAGCAGTTGTTACTTTTGTAGTTGTCGCAAGAGGACATCTTTACGAATTAAACATGAATCAAGTCTGGTTTCAATGGAAACCCATAATCATTGTGTAAGTTTGTTTGGTATATTTTGAGGGTCGAATCCCTTTCCTTCTTCACTAGTTGTATCATTTATTTTATTATATTTATTTTTTTTAAAAATGCCACCGTGCTTTTTAATGATACTTTGGCTCTCCCTTGCTATAATTTGAAGCCTGATATAGGGGCTCCAACATCAATAGAGGGACTCCAATAATAAGACGAAATAGGGACACTATGAAGTAAAACTCAAAA
>JAJJMC010013954.1:669097-699713 GCA_023531435.1 Papaver californicum | reverse complement strand
ACAACATACTCAACAAGGTAATCTTGCTCTAAAACAACCCCATTAAGTACTTCTTTTTGCACTCTCACTTTAACCTTGATCCTCTTTGAATGTGGTTCTGTCCATATAAACTCAGCATGTATAAGCCTAACCTTATTCAAATTCTTCAACCTTTTCACACAAAATTTTAGGAGCTCTTTTGATTCTAGCTCGCATTTTATCCAAGTTCGCGGTGGCTCAAGTAACTGTTGCACTCAGGGCAGTACATGATGATAACACTCTTATGTAGACCTTCAGTGATGTCAACTTCAGATTTTAAACATTTCACGCACGTATTTGCAGCATTCGGTGCCACAAGAATTCCACATTTGCAACATAAAACGGTACCAACTGTCTGTTGTATCCTGAACATCCCTGATTCTTCGACAGCCATTTTTAAAGACAGATGAACTGAACAAAAAAACACAAAAAACAAAAAGGTTACACACTGAATAATGAATAGAGAGAACTTAACTTGAGTCTCAACCAAAATAATATCAACGAGTTGATAGTCACAGTACTGATAAGCAGACAACAACAACAACAACAAAAATATTATAAAACTATTGATGCAATAACGCCTATAGAAATGTTGCTATAAAGATATAACCTAATCCAATGAGCATGTATATCTTCATCATTTCAACCAACCCTTGACCTAAATCCAGGTAATTATTTAAATTTCTAAATAAACCTGTAATCTAAAAATAGGTAAATCAAACTCTATCATATGTTTTTAGAATAAAATTTTGAAATCAGACACAAAATAAACACAGAACCTAGAATATCATGAGAAACATGAATCTAATCCAACATAATTTGAAGACAAAAGAACTAAACCAAAAAAAAAACATAAAAGGTCACACACTAGGGAATAATTTAACTTGAGATCCAACCAAAAAAGTACCACCACCACAAAATTGATAAGCAAAATAGTTCCATAAAAAATAATAAAGAAGGCATGAATATCTTCATCGTTTCAACAAACCCTTAGCCTAAAAGAAAAAAACAAGGACTTCTATGGTGATTTTCTAAGAAAACTATGTGAATCTAATCTAAACCAAGCCAATCTTATAATTCATGAATCTGAAAAATGAAAAGTATAACGCGAAACGAAACCCTAAAGATGAGAAAAATTAGATTTCAATACACCTGATCTGCCTCTCCTTGGTGAGGGTGGTGAATGGAGATGGTTTTGTTGCGTGCGGTGCATATGAGTAGGGCTGCACAGGAACCGATCAGAACTGAAATATCGGACTAGAACTGATGAAACCGGACTGGAATCGAGGATTTCGGGACATTTACAGGGAATGAAGGTTAGAACCGACTCATAAATAGGTACAAATATCGGTTCTTGTATAGAACCGAGCCGAACCGACCTAGAAAACCGACTATCCTAGACGGTTGATTATAATTTATTATTTTAATCCTAACCGTTTATTTCTAGGTTAGTATACACACTAGTCCAGAAAGGATTATCAATAACGCTTTTAAATAACAGATTTAATTACGTGAATTGGTATTATAGATAAATTCCGTCATTGTACACAAAAATAACTGGGCCCATCATTTAGAGCCTGCTGTTTTTACTGGTTTAGTTCAGGTGCTTGAACTCCTTGATTTGACATTGTTTCTTCAGTTTAAGTACTTGTTTATTTTAAATGGTTATCTTTTTTTCTTTTCATCCGGAAGCAGTAGAACTGTATGTAGTTATTTTGGCTGTGAAGGTCTCAAACATAACGGAGATGAAGGTAATTAAGGGACTAATGTTTTTTTTTCTTACTCTTCATCACAGAAAGCAAGCAAACTTATTGCTAAAATATCAAGCACAATTGATGGGCAACTTTTCCTCATCAAACATCTTCGTATCTTAAGGGAGAAGGTCAATACATGTCTGTCCTCCTCCTCCTTGTTTTTCGCAACGTAGATCGCAGGTTGTTCTTTATTGTGAAAATTGTATAACTAAATTCCAAAGTGGGTTTTCTTCCCTTAAATTTAAAAAATATGTTTCTTAGGTGACAGCAGTGAAAGGTGCATTATCCGCAGGCACCCAAAAGAGAAAATCAGACTCAGCTTTGATTAGTCAAGTAATATGTAACTTTGTTATGTTTGTGTACTAACATATCTATTTCCATGTTTGTAGGATGTGTTAACTTTGCATAAATTATTTTTGAACTTCGTCTAAGATCGTGCGGAATTTGCAGTATTACAGAAGCATTACAGAAGGAGGAATTTGTAGTATTACAGAAGCATTCTTAATTTTCTGACACAGGGTACTTGTACATGTAGATGGAGAAGCTCGCTAGACTGCAATTTCTAAAGAAAAGATATCCAACGGGTTCTGCACTCATATTCATAGCTCTGAGTAGACTACAAGTTTTGGATGGAGTATTCTAAGTTAGTAAAGATATATGAAAAGGATAAACCCCTGGTTGCATTTCTTTCACGTAACTTTTTTCTATATCATTTTATTTACCAAACGAAGTTCCACTACTAACGGAACTAGAGAAACATAGAAATACAATGGAAATTCAAACTCCTTACTTCCTGCAAATTGCTAAACTCCTTACTGCAACTTGGTTATCATTCTATCCGTTTTTTCGGCACCTGAATTTCATTGTTGTGTTATATTTATTTTTGTTTTTGGTGATTAAGCAATGTCATTCTTGAGTCCTGCTAGGATTAAATTCATTTTACTCTAATGTTCCATAGCTCAGTAGGTAGTTTATATAGAATTTAATCTGGATTTCTTCTATACATATTATGATTTTATATATACCCGGCCCGTTTTCCGAATATTTGGTTGATTAAGAAAAAATTCAATTCTTGGTTCGGCTGAATTAGAATCAAATTTCGAATTTAACGGCATATGAGACATGCTGGAAAAGAAATCCAAAAATGGCGGGGCATTTGTTTTTAATAAATATTAATTTAAAATATTTTTACTTGTAATTATAAATATTAATATAAATGGAAATACTTTCTTTGTGGTGGATAAAAATTGTTATTAAATTCAACATGCCATAACTGTTATTCAAAATAACAGACTGCATCAGTAAATAAAAGTGACGACTTTTGTCCGTTATCCATAATCACAGATTTTATTCGTCATTTTAAACAAGTCACACTGGATAAATAATGGTCCGAATAACGGATGAAACCGTGAGAAATCATGTTTTATAACAGATTCCTTATGTTATTGATTATCCCTTCTGCTAGTGACATTAACTCACTCTCACTCGACTTCAGTTATCTTTTTCACTTCTGCTCCACCACCCCACAACGACACACCACCGCCATTTCTTCTTCAGTTATTCTCTATATCTATCGTGATTCTCGTCACAGCCACCACCATCAGTACCACCTTATTCTTCAGGTTATTTTTTTTTCAACTTCTTTTTTTATTTCTTTACTTCTTTTTCTTCTTCCTACTAATTTTATAATAGCAAAATTTCTTATTTTTTTAGGGTTTTGTTTTTAAAATCGATTTAGAATATGAGAATGATTCTGTAAAGTTGATGTTTAACTACTAACAACAACAAGTAATTATTTAATGATTTGGTGTGTTTTTTTTGTAAGTAATTGATTTTAGTGATCTGGGGTTTCTTTTGTAAGCAATTGATTTTAGTGATTTGGGGGTTTTATGATTTGAATAAAAATGTATTTTTTTCCTTTCTTTTGTTGCTGGTATACTTGTATAGTGGTATGTATTGTTTATCTGACTTCCTTTTGATATTATATTTAGGGTTTCTTTTTTGGATTTGAACTGGATTTTAGGGTTTACCCATGTTCCTGTTACGTCAGGCATGGTTAGAGAATTGAGAACTAGAGGATTAGTTATCAAGCAGGAGTTAGGTATTGATTTGTGTTTAGTATTTTACACTCACGGATGAAATTATACTTAATGTTGTTTTAATTTGATTCAATACGTTGTTGTTAGGTGCATGTCATCATTATTATTGTATGACTATATGCATATGTTTTGTTCTTCTACTTTTGCTATGTACCTCAAAGAGTTATTAGATTTTTGAGGTTTTATTGTTTCATACTTTGCATAACTTTCTTACAAACGTTATTGCACCATTGTACCTTGAGAAGCCTTCAACCCGTGTGTCAAATATGTTAAAGTGGTGTATAGTCACTTAATGTACTTTTTAAAGGTTATTTACGATTTGCAGCTTTAATAGGTAGGCATATATATTATTGATAAAACCATGTCAATGGATTTGTGTGGGGGTTTTATCCATGTCATAATGGATATGCCAATATCAGTATCTAGGTAGAGGTCTATGAGTTTGCTCTTTTTTTATTTATTTTTTCCCTGTATCACTTACATTTCATGTTATGTATTCATTAATCTCGATTAGTATGAAGTTTTAGTAATTCAGTTGAGAATTTAGATTTTTTTTTGAAGTGAGGTCTCAAATTATATCTTTATCCTTTCTCCAAGAAATTGATCGTGTACCAATGAACACCAACATGTTTTACTATATTTACTTGATTTCTTTTTCCTTTTTTTATTTATTTATTATTTTGTTAATTTCTTCAAGAATCTGGATGGATAGATTTAATTATTAGATTCTATAACATAATTGGTGGATTATGTTGACTTTCTTGGACATAGAAAAGTGATCAATTTGTTTTCTTCTTTTCAATTTGTTTTTTTAGCTTATGAGAATTAGTCTAGATACGTCTTTACTTACTGAAATGTTTGGTATTTGACTTAGTGAAATGTTTAGCATATGAGAATTAACTGACTTTACTTGTTATCTTTTCTTTAGCAGTCATAAATTCAAACTTTTAACATGATATTTATTTCTTGATGGACGTTGCAGAGTTATTGGGTCATATGCCAGTACCAGTGCTAGTGCCAGAAGTCTTTGATGCTTGAAGTTCATAAGAATTATTTCTTGTTGTAACTTATTGCATACTTGTTGTGTGTTTACTTGTTTTTTTACGTTGAACTTTGAAGTTGGAAAAGACTTATGGATTATAATTTGTATGGATTATAAATCTATTAATGTGTATGGATTATGTGTGGATTCAACATGTAAAAATTACAGGGGAAAAAACAAAACAAAAAAATACAACACGGAAAGCATTATTAATTACCAAACTACCATAGGTATAAAATCGGAACCGAACCAGGACCGAACCGATCAGACAGGTACGGTTCCAGAACCGAACCGACCCTGGTCGGGACAGGTACCGGTTCCAAAATAAAAAACCGACTTTAGTTCGGTACAGGTACTCGGTACTTCAAAGAACCGAGCCGAACCGACCTTTGTGCAACCCTGGGTATATGATTTCAGGTTCTATCTTCTTTTTCCAGAAAAAAAAAAAAAAAATTACTGCCTCCTTTCATTCCTTCTGTCTCTCTTGAAAAAATGCATGTGAGAATAGGTTCACATAATTTCTCAGGAATTCCTTCTCTATCTATTAAGAATTTGAGTGTTGGCTATGTTATTTCTTCTTAATTCCTTGCTTTCTAATCTTAACCATTTGAAATGGATGATTTTGATTTTTTGAAATGGATGATAAATAGATTGAATCTGATTGATTTAAGGTTTTTTTTCGATGAACTTTGAAATGATAATTTGTTTGTTTGAGTGCATTTGAGCGAAATTGTTAATCAATTTAATTGATCATCTCAAATGTATCTTAATTTTATGAGATTGGGAAAACAGAAAAAGCAAAAAAATAAAATTTATTTTTATTTTGCATTAAACTTTTGACGGAAGGAATGCTTTTCTTCATCCCATAGAAGGGCCACCGTACAATTAGAGTTTCCCTTTTGTCGACGTAGTTTAGTTTCCATATCGTAATACAAGTATGATACTCTATTACTCAACTACTATAGATACAACCCTTTATTGTAAAAGTTCTTCTCAGAGAATACACAAAATCTCAGAGATCACCTAAAACTACGATTTTTTTTATTAATGATGACTGAAGCAACCCTGTTCGTGCTCCCTGAGTTTGACCCGAAATACAGTAAATACTCGAATGCTCTTAGGGATGAGATGAATCAAGTTTTGGATAATTTGAAACTTTGTGACCAGGAAGAAATTATCAAGGTGCTACATAATTACTTAAGCGATGTAAAAATTAATTCTTATAATCTCTATGAATCCGCAGAAGATCTCCATATCGATTTCAGCATTGTACAAAGAATTAAATCGAAAATCACGGATGATGAAGGTGAATCCAGACTAGCTTGTTGCAATGACTCTATTATACATTACAGAGCCAAAAAACAATTCTTCAAGGTGAAAGCTACAATGCTGGAGTTTTAAAGTTACAAATGAGAGCTGCTATAATGCTGAATTTTTTAAAGTCTCTTTGCCATCTTCCAGAGGGATGTATAGCTCCACATACGAAAACAGAAATATTAGATTTCTTAAAGTCTTTTGTCGATCTTGATCTTCCAGAGGAACGTAGAAATTGGATGGTGCAAAAGACAGATGAAAGTGACATCACGGTGCATACAATGATGCTAGGGAGTCCTTTGAGGAAAACGATAATGCAGAAACGCTTAAAATCAGGGAAGTACAATAGTTAGCAGGAGTAGCGTACCAACAATTTGACAAATGACGAGTATCCATGTACTGATATGGATTCATTCTGAAAACGCTTAGAGGTCATGGAGGATGATATTAAGAAGAAGTTGGACAATATAACGCAGGCATATCAAAGTCGAAAGACTCGAAACCCTGCTTGGACGGGCTTTATAAAAGCTTACATTGAGCTTGTAGATGCGTGTCTTACTGTTGTATTACGTGTTGTGGACGTGCGATAACAAGTTAAGAGGAAGAAGAAAAGCTTTTCATTATTCTCTATATTTATCTTTTTTGTGTTTTTATCATCATCTTCCAAATTCATTAGGGAGTAATTATTATTAGGTTTACTAAAGAGGGATTTAGTTCTAAAAGATGCATCTATTAATTTAACTAGGCTTGGATCAAGAATTCTATCCATTTAAAAAGATTGATTGTTTTTTCTTTTTTTGAAAAAATAAAAATAAAAAAAAATTGTTTTTGAAAATCATTTGAAATTTGGATAAGTTATTTTTTAACTTTTAAAGGTAAAAAAATTAGAAATCAATTTGTGAATACAATTTCATAATAGCTTCTAAAATCAGAAGCAAATCTGTTTTTCATCATAAAAGTCGACTTTGTTGTTTAAAATTATTTTAAAATTATATAATCAAACTAGTTTTGAACTTTTTTAAATTTTAAAAATCAAACTTTTTAACGGGTATCCAAACAATTAAATCAAAAAGTAATTTCTGACGGTGTATTCAGACACCCTGTGTATTCCCTCAACTTATTCTCTATCTATTCTACTGTCTCTAAATCTCTACTATCTAGTTTTCATCTTTTTGCTAAACCTAATTAAATGTATTGAGAAAACCAAAGAAGAAGAATTAACCTGAGATGAAAACTTTGAGAATTCTCAGATCCCTCTCGTCAGTACCCTCAATAAACCCCGATATTTATTCAGCTTCTTCCTTTTCTCTCTTCCGATTCTACTCAGCACAATCTCAATCACAAGATGATTCAATCACTACTATTGAAGAAGATTACGAAGCACCTCCTTCCTTTGACAGCAGTGATTATTCATTACCAACAACTAATGTTGATGCTGGTCCTTCATTACCAATATGGGATAAATCTAATCGACTTAAAGCTGATAAACTAATCTTTGGTGAAAACACGACCCATCAGAAATCAGTTTCTAAAACTGATGAGACTAGTAGAAGAGCTAAAATCCTTGCAAGGGCTCTGCTTGAAGCGGGTATGGAAAAATCTGATTATGATGTTGAAGAGAAGGAAGATATGATTGTTAAGGAAGAAGATCAGAAATCTCTCTCTGTTGGGATTATTGGTGCTCCTAATGCTGGCAAATCTGCTTTGACTAATTTCATGGTTAGTGCTTTTGTTTCATTGTTCCCATTTTAATAATAAATCTGACATATTTGTGTTTATGTGACTATTTAAGGAGTGGGTTTAGGGTTTAGGGTTTTGTGTGTGTGATGTGGATTAGGAAGTTGGTTTAGTATCTGGATGTTGCAGTGGGTGATTAATAATTTTACAACTTGGAAACGAAGGTGGCGCAATCATAAGCATGTTTAAAGGATATGTACTAGAATTTGTATGGGTAGGGTGGGCGATGATAATGTATGTTCTATTGTATCTAGTAGATGGGTTTGACTGTAAAATTGCTTTGGTTTGTATACGAATTCAACCACTTCAGTACATTGGTTGTTTCTTGTTTGCTTGGGCATAAACCAAAGGTAGTAAAGCTATGCAAGGTCCTGCAATGTTTAGGAAAAAGAACGAAAACATATAGTACTAACTTGTAAATGTGGTAAGAAGTATTTCTAAGTATGCAACTGTCTCCAAGAAACACTATCTACAACTATGTACTGACCTTAGGTATCCTTTTTCTGATTTCAATCTCTCTTTTTTATGAAATCTTTCTGTCTTGTGTCAAAGGATGATTATGATTTAGAATAAATTATTTTCTGGTAGTATGAATTTGAGGAGATTATTATCAAAAGATAATCACTTCTGGTTCATAGTTTAACTGTCAGACTAATATTCACAATAGGTTTCTACTTGACATTTTGCTCTTGTTAATATGTGATTTTCCTACATAGGTTGGATCGAAAGTCACTGCTGTTTCGCGTAAGACAAATACAACTACACACGAAGTTTTAGGAGTGATGACCAAAGGAAACACTCAAATGGTTAGTCCATTATCTTCATTTGTCTCTTCATATAATTTTCAATACCAGATATAAACATATTTATCTTTCTAAAATATTATCTTTGCATCCCGATCTTATAAGTCTCAACTAAAGCTCTCCATTACTAATCACTATGTTTTGGGTCTATAATCATGTATTCAGCTAGATTTAAGGATACACGTTTAGAAAATGTTTGAAAAGTTACGCTATATTATTTGAGATTAGTTGAAGGCATTTGCAATGTAGGTAAGCGAGGACAGATGAAGGTCATTGTCAGAAACATTTGCATTAGGTCTATCATGCCTTCAGTTACAGAATTTCAGGCAGCTTCTTCTGAAAGACCCCTTCCTTTAGGAAAGAATCATATATTGAGTTGTGTTGTAATAGCCAATGTCCATCTTCGTTATCCAGCTCAGACTCAAGTTAAAACTAGTCTACAGGAGAACCATTGCTCAAGAGATAATGAAGAATTCATCGGTAGAAAATGAAGGTATTGAACTCTGGATCAGGAGATTTAATCAGAATCTTCAGAATTGGGATAAACATCTCCAGCCCAACCTCTGGAATGTATATGTGCAAGGTCATAAAGCCTTTGATAGTACATTCACTCGCAAGCATGAGTGTTATCAGGCCCTCAGTTCATGGTTCATTCAGGAAATCCCTTCATGTTGTGGCACCCTAGTATCTGAATTGATTAGGCAAAAATAAGGTAAAAGAGCTGAAATGAAGTTGCTAAATTAAGAGAGTATCTTTTGGAGGGAAATGCCTCTTTTTTTTTTCTTTACATTATTAATTTGTTGCGGGTATGTATAATCTGTCTTGTCCTTTAAAATAAGAGATTTGGTTCATTTCTTATTCGAGCATTCTTCACAGTTCAAAGTAAGAATTTAATGTGTACATTCTTCTAGATTCTTTTCCCCACAGATAATCTTGATATGTGCTTAATTGCTAATGAAGCAAGATAAAAGTGTGCCCCGTGGTATTTATTCTTTTTATGTTGTGAAATCGCAATCTACTTTGAAAGTTTGTTAATTGCTTGTTGTACACAGTGCTATTTTGACACACCAGGATTGATGCTAAGGGGTAGCGGAAATCCTTGTAAAACAGATATAGGAGTTCGGGTGGAAAGCGGCTGGAGCTCAGTTAATCTGTATGATGTGCTTATGGTTGTTTTTGACGTCTACAGACATCTTTCCAAGTATGATACGAATGCATTTTAGTTTTTCTTTCTCATGATGCAATATTATACTCTGAATCATGGACTGAGTATTATATTTTTAAATTCATATGTAGGCCTGACAACAGGGTGATAAGATTGATCAACCACGTAGGAGCTCAGGTACACCCAAAACAGAAGCGGGTATTGTGCATGAATAAGGTTGATTTAGTTGAGAATAAAAAAGATTTGCTGAAGGTTGCCAAGGAATTTGGAGATCTTCCTGGTTATGAAAGGTTTGGATTACTATTAAGTTTGATAGTGAATATTATGTGGTGCCTTGGTCTTTTACTTATGATTTATTCTCTAACTTTTCTTTTTAATCCACGTATGTATAGATATTTTATGATATCTGGGCTCAAGGGTTCAGGGGTTAACGATCTTTCTAAATATCTGATGGAGCAGGCATGTACCCACTTTCTAATCTCATTAGTCACTATTACAAATTAATAAATCATTAGTAGATCTAACAGTATTGGATTCATTTGGTACTCATTTAATCAATAGAAGCATCAGGTTACATCATAGAATAGTAAAAAATGGCATTGTAGTGAAAGGTGAATACAAGAACCTATGCGGTCTCATTGGCGATGAATACTATTGAATATGACTTAATTCCTTTTATTATCCCGATTCGATTGGTATAGCATATTGTGCTTAACAGTCACATAGGAGCTCTTTATAGTATTTATTGCTTTGTGCAAGATGATTACTTGCAGAGAGGGTCGGACATTTCTAGTTTGCAGTCAATGCATAAAGACAAAGGAAACTAAAGTATCACAAATCTCATGCATGCATCTAATAGCTTCTATATAGAAAATGTTAATAGAAATATTCCTCAAAGTCAATTGGGAAAATGACTTCTGTGGACTAGATTGTTATCTGCTGCAAGTGCCATAAAGAGAATTCACCCAGAGTGGTTTTATCCTGTTATCTTATTGCATTTCAATTCTTTTTCTATTGCTTTCAAACGGGTACTTTATTGTACATGTGGTGGTGGCCAAGAATATGTTTTGGCAATTATTTTTTCTAAATACTTCTTTTCTATAACCTCAGTCTCTAAATAGTTGAATAGAACCGTTTGTTATTCGGTAGTTTCTTTGAATAGGAAGGGGAACCTACAACCCCAATCTCACTAAGGATAAGAAAGAATCTTTTCTGTAAGAGAATGTAGATTTTGCATTCTGAACCTCCTACCCTGACAGGGTCAATATTAACCTTGTGCATGCAGTCAGATCGATATATTACTCCAAGACCTTCATTTTCTTAGATAACTCTTCGGTATTTATCGTAAAACATCATTGTTAAAATCATATTGAGCGGCTCTTTTTGTAATCTTCATGTGTCTAAACCTTTCAGTGTTTATCATGATTAGGCAGTTAAAAGACCGTGGGAAGAAGATCCCACTACTATGACTGAAGATATTATGAAAAATATATCATTAGAAGTTGTGCGTGAAAAGTTGCTAGACCATGTTCACCAGGTATTGATTATGTTTTTTCCATGTATTTTAATGGTACAGTTACGCCTTGGGCACAAACTCCTCATAACAGTTTCTTTTTTCTCTCAGGAAATTCCTTATACTCTAGAGCATCGCTTGTTTGACTGGAAGGATTTGGCAGATGGTTCTCTTAGGATTGAGCAGCATTTGATTGTTTCTAAACCAAGTCAGCGCAGAATACTTATTGGAAAGAAAGGCTCTAAAATAGGGTAATCTAACTTATGACTAATCCCTAATTCTTCACTCAGATTGATTCATGTGTGTCCTTATTGTGCAATTATTTCTAGCTAATTTTGAGACAAACAAAAGTAAGAGGATTTCAAAGGGACTAAATTGTGACAATTTCATTAGTAATCAAACTTGAAGTATGTTATGCTTTTTTGAGGGGGGTTCTGTTTTTTTTTTACTTAATTCTATCCTAACATAATAATCCCTTCAAACTTTTTACTTAAGTTTCATCTACATCAAAAGTAGACCAAAGAACTATGCTATGCGGGTGAACACTAGTAGGGTATATATATATATATAGTTCTGCTTAGATGGATGTGGTTAATGAGTTTGTCATCTAATCTAGTTATTTTATTTAGAGCTTTATTAATTGGAAAAGGGTGTCCAGTCTTACCACGTGACTGAATTCTTCTTGAATTGTTCCTTATACCTTTTCTGTTTAATTATGCTTGCGGCGCTTGGTATCGGAATATTTGCGTGGGGCCAGTATGAGTCTCGTCATTTGGTTTTGATGAGACTCATACTTTTTCTGTTTAATTATGCTTTCTTTGTTTTGTAGTTTCATCATTTGGTTTTGATTATGATTTGTTGTTTGAATTGGAATAATAATTGAGGGAAATGGGTGTGAATTTTCTCATGTTATAGAAGTGCTGAATATTCAGGCTTTTGGTGTTTTATTTATAAAGTTTCAATGCAAATCAATGGTCAGAATCGAACAATTCCCCCCCCTTAAAACTATGGCATCTCTTGCATTTACATTTTTTAAATACTCACTTGACACCAAACATGGCCAAAATTGAGAAAAAAACTAGTATACTATACTGCTTGTGATTGATTTACTGGGCAACTGATGATGACTTGTTATATATACTTGTGGGTTTATCTAAACAGGAGAATAGGTATGGAAGCGAATGAAGAACTGAGATCCATATTCAAAAAGGATGTACATCTTATTCTCCAAGTCAGAGTCGCTTGACACAGTATTGGATATGTTGGCGGGTCGATCAAATCTAGATGCTTGACAAGTACGTCATCTTGCCTTATCCTCCTCCCCCATGTGTGGTGGTTGTACATACAAATAGTTCTGGTAACAGTTACAGATCTACTCACGACCAAGTAAGGAATAATAATAACCTTTGTTCTTAGCCATGCTCATCTGTAATATTGGTATAAGTTTAATCAAGTCTTGCCTGGAAAAGTTAAATGACCGCTGCTGGTTGATCATTTCCTAATGTGGGTCAAGTTCAGAGCTCTATACACGTGCTAAGATTAAGCCTCATGTGGAGAAATTAAATGATGGCTGTTTGTTTCTGACGGATTAAAGTGGCTCAATACCTGTACCTGTTTTATTCTGAAGAGCCCTGAAGACAGTCTCATCTTATAGCTGGCTTGGAAGTGTTGCAGTTTTGTTCAATTTTGCCTCTTTGAACTGTTTCGCTGTTCTATCAAACAGAACGTCAAGAACTATTTTTGTTTCTGACAGATTAAAGTGTAACCAAAGAATGTGGCTGCAAATTGTGGGAAACAGGAAAAGTGTATGTGGTAAATAGGATAGCAGAATAAAAGAACTTTAAAATGATGTACTATGTACCTTCTGTTAGCTCAATTGCATTCTTGAATGATATACCTTTTGTTAGCTTAATGGCATCCTTGCATGATCTCAACTATCTGGAAATATCCTATCATGTACATACACTTAGTTGATAGTATAGACATCGATTAGTTTTAAGTTCCTAGCTTGCTCAAAGAAATAATTTGTTTTTCTGATGGAGGTTCCTTTGTTAAGGATGATCGCATCATGGAGGTTCCAACGATTATCGCATAGCGGGAACTCCGCTGTCACTGCAGCATCTTTAAGGTGCAAATGGCAACTCAGCTCTGAAAGTGTGCTGTAGTAACAGTAGGGTTGAAGCTTAAAGCCAAAATGAATTTACAGTAGACACAGATCATAAAAAGGTTGTCCTAGTAGATAAGTGCTCCTAGAGCGAAATCAATCCATGTGTATGTGATGCAAATTCTACAGATCTAACTCTCGTACACTGAATACATACAAAAGGAAAAAGAAACGAAAATGATACTAAGCACTGTTCTTTTTTTCCTTCAAATTTATGGTTACCACAGCAAACATTTACAGCTATCAAATTTTACAAACATTAAATTTGAGGGCATTCAAAGGAACAGAAGAAAATTAATCAACAATTATGAAAGGCGTCCAGCAGATCGAACACGTAATTTATCAGCAACATAAAGGAGGTGACTGATATTTGTTGAAGGGTAATGCTGCAAAAGCTTGAGATTGGAAGTAAAATCCCCTGCTATTAAACGTCTGCGGATCAAAACCAACATGGCACAGCATACTCGTAGTAGAGTTTCCTGCATGTGAAAGCATGTCATAAAAGGCAGTTAGATATAGGACATGTTTTTGCCACTGAAACTAGGTGTCATAAAGAGGCATTTTCATGATTCCCTCCTATTTGCAGGATTGCAGTTACATATAACTCATATCCAGGACACTATTGTCAGACTAAAAAAATTATGATAAAACAAGATAAAATTGGACTTTCGGCCAAATTTTTATAATGATCACAAAAAGAATGTAAATAAGGTTTAAGAGATAAAATGCCTCGAAGCAATAATTGCCATAATCACCCACATTCTTGAACTCAAACCAAAAATAGACAGGATAAAAGGGTTTCCAGAACTGCCCTAACAAATCCATTAGAAAGAACAAAGCTTACCTGAGGACCCTCTGGATCACTCAAAAGAGTGTCCCAAATATGAACACTGTCTGCAAAATTGAACTCTTGAGTCAACAAGAGGGTTATCCACCTAAATGCGTAGAACTGGGGATTGACCTGCCGGTTCAAGCGAAAAGCAGATCAGCATTTGATGCGATATATTTTATTCAAGCAACTAAAAAATATGTTGTGGAAACATCTTAGAGATTAATAATGAATGCTGAACCTTTATTTTAAGTCTTTCACTACTTGCAAAGACAATGTCAGACAAGTGACGGTAACCCAGGTTGACAACTCAAAGCGATGAAGCAAATAAAATCAAAAGGTGTAATTTAGATCAAATTAATTATTTTAAGTTGGCTCGAAACTAGAACTTTTAGCAAATGGAGCTCAAGGAGTCCAATATATTTATAATCCAAAAGGAGACATACTGTATCAAGTTTAGAATGTGTCACAGTGTAAGACAATATAAGTTGGTTAAGAGTTATAGGAAACCATCATTGTTAAAACTCCGACAAACGAGGCACTGCCAAAGTATCTTCAAATGAGAATGCAAAAGTTCACTCCTAACTAACACATCTGTCAGTTAGATTCTACCATGATGTGCTCATAATAGTTGCTATATACCATGCCAAGTAAGGTCACGGATTGGTGGATCCCCATTTATTGAACAATAACTATTACTCAAGTATCCTTATGGCCAGTGATTTTTTGAGGCCCAGATAGTATACAAGCAAAGGAATAGTCAGTACACGTGGCATTATTAGTTTGCAAAGCAACTTTCAGTCTCTGCTCATAGATGTTCTGTAGAAAGATATAAAAAAAATTATCTCTAACAATATCATAGTTCAATCATATCTTACTTTCGTAGTAACTTCCAAATGACGCCAGAGCTCTTCATCATGCTCCTTTAGAAGCTGTGACAGTTTACCGATTGTGGAACGGATGCCTACAACGCTGTTATCAAGTTGCTGGCAGAAATTATCCCGAAAACCACTCAACAACTCAACAAAGCAAAAAAAGGTATCTGCCTCTGCAGAAGCCTGCACATCAAAACAGAAAAGACAAACAGTGAATAGAATAAAAGAAATGACACTTTCTCTCTTTTTTCTAAAACACAGACAAAGTGTTTTTCCATGAAAATAAATGTCACTAAATTTTAACGATCAGAAAATATTCTATTGTGCAAACTTGAAACTAGTTCCCTATGCAGATTGAACTATTTATTATGCTTGCCGTCATATTTATAGTTGCTTTTGTTTCATATGGATTTTCAACTAGCTAGTTTTAAAATTGGCTGAAAAGATTTGTAAGATAAACTCATGGTATCCTAAGGAAAGAATTTCTGATGAACAAAGACTGGTTAATTATATGATTATAGCTCCATATAAGAACTAGTTTCATTCCTCATAAAATGACAGATGCAGTAACTAGTAAGTAAAAACGAAATCATAATTTGATGGTGTCGGAATTGTGAGGTTTCAGATACAACAACAATGTACACTGCAGAATGTTTCCATGCATGAGTGACCTATAGTATGTGGCACACAGAAATTAGATACAATAAATGAATAGCTTTTCTTACGGCATTCTCCTCATCTGGATCATCCTTGAACACATAATACAGAGGTGCCAGCACTTCATTCATTCCTTGAACATATCTTATTCCCGGATTCAACTTCGCAAATATAATTAATATACGCCTCAAAGCTTCCTGAAAGCAAGATAGGATTTCAAACATGCATCAGTCGAATCCCTCGAGCCTATGCTAGGTAGGTTTAATTAAATTGCAAAAGATAAAAATAAAACAAGGACTCACCTGATTAGCCTTTGCAAAGGATGAATCCCCTGAGAAGAAGTGCATATTTGGATGAGTGCGCATTACATCGCGATCAATCTGCTCAATGATCTCAGTGTCCTACAAAAATATGATGGGTTAAACTGACAACTGGCGAGTCATAAAGATGTAGGAGTTGTACGACCGTATCGAGTTTAACACTGGAATTCAGTTATTGACTGGAAACGGAAAATCATAACGCAAGGCGACTTATAGTTGAAGTTGTACCTGAAAGAACTGATTCCATACGCTAGTCTTTCCAAGGCTCAGAGGGTGCTCGTCCTGAGTAATCTCTGCCCTTGGTAGCATTCCAGTCCCTTCGCCATCATTTCCGGATGCAGATTTCTCCATCCTCCTAGTAACTTCCGACTAACTAGCCACATAAGAATTCAGTTCGAAAATTCTTCTCATAGTTCCAAGACAAACAAAGAGACAGAAAAAGCTCATTTCTAAACCTAGTTGCCAATGTAGGAACAACTTTCCGTTTTAACAATTGTTACAGGGAAGAAAAGGCTAAATGGTCATCATTTTGATCACAGTGAACAAGATATATTACTATGCATGCTTAAAAAAACAAATGCGCAAACTATAACTAAGAATATGCTTAAGTTCGACTCACAGGATTCAGAAGAAGCTCATCCGTAAAATGCTTGTATTGAGATCGCTTCTTAACTAATTCAGACATCCATAACCCACGATCAGTTGGTAAATATCCCAATAATAGCTGCCAACACATCCCACATTATACAAATAAGCCTTCTAAAAAACATAAATAGACAAAATTCATTTTCTTTATCCTAATTATCATGAAAACCCAATTCAGTTCAATTTGAACCCACAAAAATTCGAAGAAAAACACACTACCTTCCATACAGTAGGCCGAATTCCAGCACCATCAGGTATACCTTGTGATGCTAATTTTTGCAATTCACGTATATTCACAAATTTCCTTGAAAGCTGAGATTCATAAAATTAAAACAAACAAAATTTCAATAAATTCTTTAATAAATCCACATTCTAATTCGAAATGAAACCCTAAAACGAAACAAGCCGCACCTCTTGTAATAGTTGAGACTGCCGAGAAATTTCTTCAGACGAAATAATCGAGGACGATGATGATGTGTCATCATTCTCAGGCGATTCAACTTTCTGTACAGTGATTCTTGGAGGTGGTTCAGGAATTGGAGGCTGGATCATCGGAGGAGGAGGTGATTCAGTAAAATTATATGATGTTGATTTGGGAGAAGAAGAATGATGATGATCATCAGATTCTGATGAAGATGACCATAGAGAACTGTTTAACCAATCTGGTACCCGTTTCTTCACCATTTCTATCAAAATATGTGTCTTCTGTGTCACTTACTGGTCTTCCACCTTAGGGTTTGGAAGAAAGAGAGATTTTTAGACTGGATTAAATTTAATTTATTAATTCTTTGTTGTTGATTAAACACAAACTGGAAAGAAGTACTGTTTGGGGCTAAAATGCGCTTGGTAGGACATGTATACATGGGATCATTGGGAGGGTGTGAGTGAGTGAGTTAGTTAGTTAGACACTTGTTGGTGGTGCATGCCTGACCCCTAACCTCTCGAGTCTTATGCTTTTGTATGTTTGTAGGCTGGGGTTGGGCCAGTTGGCCATTTGTTTTATCGGTAGCTGTAATGGTGGCAATAGATAATCTATCTTCATAATAAAATGATGAGAATTATTTATCGGACTCGATGACCTTTGAAACGAAAATATAAAACCGATTATATTAAATAAAAAATCCCATCCGGATTTTTAATAAATAAGGAAATGAGAGCTTTGCCCGAAAACCCTTGTTTATAAAGTGTTGGAAAAAATTCCTGTAACAGTGAACAAACCAAACAGAAGTTTCAAAATAGTAAAGGGTTAGAACAGATAACACACTTCAGACAATCACAGATGGAGTCGCTTGTTCAACAGACTGCCCTTAACTCGATATTTGTCAGGTACACCTTTAGAAAAGTGTTGCTATACCTTTAGAGATGACAAATCGAATCCAGGATAAAACCACCTGATACCAACCCAGTTAGCAAAACTCGTTGGCCCGTTGCGAACTTAACAACAAAATAAGATTTATATAAAAATAAAACTACGTGCGCAAACAAAGCGAGAAGAGGGAAAAAGTCGTCAGGATAGTAGCTGCGACTGGGGTAAGTTGAAAATGAAATTTTCTTTTTCTTTTATAGGCAAATTTTAGAGAAGAGAATTAAATTGTATTTATGAAAAATCTTTTTATTTAATTCCATAAATTCTCATAAATAATAAAACGGTTTTTATTTATTATAGGAATTTAAAATAAAAAACCATTAAGTCTTGATAGGCACATGTTGGGCACACGCCGACTCACGCCAAGCATACGACGGCTCACGCCAGCTCACGCAAAAACACACGCAAGCACACACAAGCTCCGCAAGCCCGCGGACGCGTGCGTGCTTCGGTGCGAAGCACCGCATATGTGTGAATTTGCCCACTAGCCCATTCCCTTAGTCTATATCCAATCCACAAGTATTTTCCCTTAGAAGCAACTTTAGTGGTAATATAGATAGACTTCATCCTTGGTTTATCCCATGTGGGAAAAACCAAAGGTTTCTCATTCACATAGAAGTGAAAAGTGGATTTGTTATTTCCACCCCCAATATAGGCTAGTGACCATTTGGTCTCATCAAGATAAATTAGGTAACAAAACAATATTTGGTAATAAATCACTTTTTAATTCTAACATAAAGTTGTTTGAAAAAGTCGATGAATAATCTTATTAAAAGATAAAATAATAAGTAAAGTTGGTAATTGAAATGATAATTTGATGAACATTTACTTAGTAAAATTAAATTGAATCAAAAAGTTGGTAATGTTAGTTCCTAAAATTATATATCGGAACTTTATAAGCGGGACGAAACCCAACCCGTTAAAAATAAAAATTTACTAGTTGGTTAAAATTACTCTCATTTCGAAATTATATCGCCAAATTAGTTACTAACTTTTCAATTTAATTAAATCCAATAGTCTAAACCCAAATTCTTTTGATTCATGTACCGGAGATGGGTTCGGAATCGTTTGGATCATTACCATGTACTTGATGATTTGAAGTTTCACCTATTCCAGTCTTTACAGATAACTTAGACATTTTCTATCCCCTAGGATATCCTTAATAATGCAAACTACCTTTTTTTCTAGTGGAAAAAGACTCATGAGTTTTCAGCTAACAACAGTTCTTCTTATGTTGTGCACTAGAGTATGTTTACTTATAATTCAGTATGTAATATGTATAAAAAGTTTTTAAGAAACTGATTTCCAAGTACGGTATTATTCTTTAGGGGGAGTTTTGATCTTGAATTTTGAGTCTACTTTTATTGAGAGAATGATTTTTGCTAGTATTGTGTTCCATGGTTGTCATGCCTAAGGCAGCTGCACGGTGAACAACGGCATTGTGAATTGTGATAGCCATGGCAAATCGTTATTCGTTAATATCTAGCGCTTGCTAATTTCAGAGTTTTGCTATTTACAGAGGATGTGGGCTTGGGTTTTAGGACTCTATTGGCCTTTCTGTCTGGATCTTATTCACCTGACATAAAACTGGACTACTATATGATAGCTTCTTAGTTAACGAGAAGCACTTCACGGGGAGCATCTGTGTTTATTAAACTAAGAAAAATTACATAAAAGCACGTTATACTCGTGGAGTCAGCTAAAACGATATGGATTGAAAAAGACTGGGCAATATGCTCCCAAATTATAATCGAGAGTTTTTTTTTTTTTATAAGAACGAAATTTTATTAGGAACTACATATCGTTTATTCTTGACTACTAAAGAAACAACCCAAGAAGTTAAACTACAATCTTCCTCAAAGGAATAATTTCCTCTCCTTGAAAATTTTGAGATGGCATCAGTCATTCGATTGCAATCTCTACTAATATAAGTAATTTTGCAAGAATTAAAATTAGCTAATGACATTAGAATGTTTTGTTGTATCTGTAACAATAAAAATACTGAAACAGAAGATGTTAACGTTAAAATAAAATCTCTGAATTGAAACACTGATTTGCACTTAAAGGACATAACCACCTGCTCAGCAAATTGTCCTTAACACAATAGTCCACGGGTACTCCTCAAGAATGAGAGATGCTATACCCCCACAACGGAGATGTGTCCAGAATAGAACTGCCCGTTATGATTTGTATAAGCACCATACAAATCACCCACTCAACGAACTAAATAAGCAAAGCGCATATCAAAACAAGAAGAGGGGAAAAGAGCTAGGGATAGTAGCATGCTCTGGGATGAGTTGAAATGAAAAAATCAACTTGTTTTTATAGGAAAAAATCAGTCCAGCAATCAATTATAAATGTCGACATAATGGTGTAAAGATGTTGTAAAGAGAAAACGACATAAAAATGTCGACATTATGTTACAAGGAAACTATATCCATCGGGTCAGATGATATGATTTTATATAGTGGTAAAATAGATTCGATTCTCAGACTTGTGAAGGTTTAATTATTTTAGAAAATAATAGGCATAATCTAATTAAATAAAACAAAGAAAAATAAACTAGAGATGATTTTATCAAAGATGGATAAAACCAGGAATCAGGACTCAGTTATTTCCAACAAATTATGTGATTAATCATGTAATTCTTTATAAATAAGTTAAGCTCAAATATTGCCAAAATATGGTTTTATGTAAACAAGCAGAGGTAAATCACAAGCATGGGACATCAGAGGTTGTCAACCCAGCATGACCCATCAAACAAAAACACCACTACTGAATGAAAACCGTTTTTCTATTTCAAATCTATGCAATTTAATAAGTAAAGAATTATAAAGAAATTAAATTAAATTTGACTTACCACATAATATTGAGGGAAAAACCTCCTCCATCATCCCAGTAAATGTACTTAGCTCATGGTGAAGAAAACTTGCTCAAAAGATCTTTTCATTGCCCCAAAAGTTGATTACAAGGTGAAATAATGGTGTAACAGCTGAACAGATACGTGCATAAGTGTCACAGAACAGGGTTCAGCTGTTACAAAAAGATATAAGCAACAAAGGAGGGAAAGGAAATAGCAACAGGAGCGGGAGAGAACTGCAAACACTTGTAACTGTTGTTGTGTCTTCTTCTCAGGCGGAAAAACACTTGAAGAACAGCTGCCGGACCGCACCGGATCGCTGCCCAGTTTCCGGCGACCTTCTTTTTTTGATTCTCTAGGCTTCTCCCCTCTTTTTCATTGGCTTCTCTTGGTATTTATAGGTTATACAAACCCTAGGGAGAGTTCTAAACCTAATAGAACTCCCCAAAACTCTCCAAAATTCTCCCAAATCCGAATCAAAGAATGACTCCTTTTTTCGTCCAAATTCACTCCGGGAGCCACTTTTTCCGGCTAAAAACGTGTAGAATTGGTTGTGTGGGTCTTGTATGGATATCTTCTAACTTGTGGGACACTTAGAATCGCAAATCAACACAAAAATTACGTGAAAATAGTTCACAGCAGCTTCTCACGGGATGAACCCGTGTTCCCGATGAGTTGGGCCGATTCGACTCGCTGAGTTGGCCGATCCGACTCGTTCCGATCCTGGGGTGCCCCTTATCCAAGTTGGGGGTGCCAATAACACTTTTTGAGCCAATTTTTCCACAAATCTTGATTCTTTTAATGTACCTACAAAAGCATAAAAACACGTAATAAGTGCAGAATCGAATACTAACTCAATAGAAATTAAGGTGCAAGTTAGACACTAAAATGTGTCTATCAAATACCCCCAAACTTACTATTTTGCTAGTCCTCGAGCAAACTACTCTAAAAATAAAGTAAAAATCCTAAATCACTTTCACAGGAATCGCGACTACATTTAGCATATGCAGTAAGCCGTTAAACCCCTTGGTGTCCCTAGTGGACGAGTTTTGTCTCGTGAGGGTTTACAAGAGGTATACCCACAAAACCTTTACTCCAGATTTTAGCAACTCGTGAACGATTAAGGATAGACACTACACAAGCTATTTAGTTGGTTTACTCAACTCATCGGCTATGGGAATCATTACCCTATATTAGTCCAATTGTTGTACATGAGTGTTTACTCAAGCATACTAAAATTCATAAGACAACAGAGCTCTACTCAGATAATTGTTCAACCACAAGACTCAGAATTTATCCCAATTAATCACATGAAAAGATTTAGAAGATGGACATAGAAATATGAAGGTTGCACATGTTGACTAAGGTGAACGGTGTTTCCCATATCTGTCTGAAGGTCAGTGCCAGGATGAATCCTAATAGATTGAGATACATGGTCTTAAACCTAATACTAATATCGACTCAACTGGTATATACAAGGGTCCCAGCGATCGATTTATTGAAAATAAAACGATAAATATATTGACAACATGATTGGATCAAATTGAATCCAAACGCATGGTTCTTATCAGCATCTTACGTGATAGTTCCCATGGATCCTGCGTTCCACGCTTGCTTAGGCGACGGAGACAGGGAGAACACACACATATTGCTATCAAAGTGTCAATACTCGATTTTTTATGGTGACAACTATCATGTTATTTCTAACACCTGAACTCTGTCCTTTTATGAATAGACCATTTAACTGGGCACACCAATTCCTATAGAAAAAGAGCTAAGTTTCTATCTACCTAGAATGGTTAGTGTCACCTTGAAGTGTTCACAAGCTTCTAAATTCTAGAGCTTTATTATTTAATTAAAAAGTTTCTCCCTTACCCCCAAACTTAAATCAAACAGTGTCCTCAATGTTTTTAAAGATGAATGATTAAAAATACGAACCAGGAGAAACTGTTACCAATTCACGAAAAGGACTTAGGGAAAGATATTACCGTGTTGTAAGAGTATGGGTTACCTCCCAAGAAGTGCTAAGTTTAAAGTCTTCAGCCAGACTAAAAAAGAATTAGTCACCTCATTAAATCATACAGCAATAATCGGAACAACTGTGGGTCGTCTGAGTCAAATAGTGATATCGCAAATAAGAGGAAACAACAACATGCCAAGAAAATGAACAAACCGAGCACACCCTTATCTAGTTTTCTGTTCACAACAACTACTTCTAGTTGTGGTTCAGGTTCAGGCTCTATAAAAGAGTCTAGATAAAATATTTTCATGGGTTGGATTTCCTCATAGGCAGGATCAACAGGATCAGGTTGTAAAGTCTGGAAAAACTCAACTAAGAACTTAGAAGCACATAATAATAACCTGAATAATTGTGGATCCTGAAAGTCAATCAGATTTGACCCACACAGTTGACTACTATGAAGGTGGTCATTCTTAAGCAAATGTGTCGAATCTAATTTCCTAAAGTAATTAGGCTTAGTCTTAAAACTTAATAAGTGACACATTTGAAATTCTAACGTTCCCACATATGGAAGAAAATATTTTGGTGGGAAAACAAAGTCAATCTGGGTATTATCGCCTAGGTAAACCACATCGACCAGAGGATGGGTTTCTAACAACTGAACTTCTTTATGGACATGATTAGGTTCAGGAAACAGTTCTTGAAGATAGTCTCTTAATATGGTAGAGGCACAAACATCAAGTCCCGAGTGAGGGACTTCTAAAAGAGTCAAAGGTAAAGCACAGGGAGAATGATAATCACCCCCAAACTTAGAATTCTGGGTGTCTCTAGATAGACTAGTAACAATTTCCTTAATTTCTAGATCATCAGATTCTCGAAAATTGTCAATTGCTTCTTCTATGTTATAATCAAGTGGTGCATCCTCACTCATATTTAAAATCTCTACCGGTTTATCTTGGTTATCTACAACTATTGTTTCTAAATCGTTGGACTCTAAAATAGTATTCTCAGGATAAACCCGTTCCTCTAAACCATTATCGGTTTCAAAACAAGAGAGTTCTACATCGTCTAAAACAGTGATATCTCTAGTCAAATCCTCTTCCTTTTGAATAGGTGAATAATCATTAAAATTATTTGAATTTGAACTAGAAATAACACTATCATCGTGAAGCACAACTGGAGTTATAATTTCTTGATCACTCTGCCTGTATATTTCAAGTTCTTCACCAATACTATCCTCATCATCATAATAATATGAAGATGTTTTAACCTCGTCTAAATAAGTAGTGTTACCAATTCTATCCTCGTCCTCTTGAGGAGGTGAATAACTATCAAGGGTAGCACTATTGGGAATTAAGATTATATTGAGCAATATTTTTCCTTGCAGAAATTTCATTCATACTTAATACGAACCTATTTTTATCCTCAATCATCTGCTTGTTATTCCCATCTATCAGCTTGAGGGTGTCTTCTAGAGTACGAGTTGGGCTACTATTCTGCTTTAGGGAATCCCTCCAAGATAACGAACTCAAATCATCATGGGGAGTACTAGATTGCAACTGCTCGTGTGATTCTTCTAGAGAAGGATTTGGACTACTATTTGTTCCTGTCACACTCAATCCAAACCTTTTTGTACTCTCAGCCAACTCCTTGACGGATTCTTTTAGAGAAACAACTAGATCATCAAGATTTCTAGGTCGTAATTGCTCGTGTTCATGTTCATAAGACGGGTGTATGTATGAATAGTAACTGGGATCACCGTGGTATGAGTAATAGCCTCCAAAAGGTTGGTGGTGATTCCGATTACTATCCACACAATGTTGATAGTATGGATAATGTCTATTTTGAAATTCAGTCGGATATTTATTGTATTGGTCCTCATAATACCAGTTCGACATTTTCTAAAAAAAAACTTCCTAATATATACAAAAATAAACTCTAAAAATAAATCCTATCGGAAGGGGTTCTAAACATACACAAGCAAGGCCGACTCAACCAAATCAAACCTATTGAATCTAGCAAACAAAAAGCATGATGGTTCCACTTAGATTGTTTCTAGACCAGCTTCTGTTCTTTCAAAAGGCAACTGGTTACAATTTTAGCAAACCTCTCAGAACGATCCGAATTAGATTAAGTCGAAGAGAAACAGGATAAGCTCTAAAGAGCTTTGATAACCCTGTCTCTTTGGCACTTTTCCCTGGGTTACAAGGCGGCTCTAATCAACTTAAAATAATCTTCCTGAACTTCGAGTTAGGCTAATAAAGTAACCAGTACAGTCCTTTTGAACGATTTTCCAATAAGCTCGATACCCTATAGGTCTCTTTCTAGTCAAAATTTTAAGGTCTTACTTTTGCGTTTGGTAACGTGTTCCTAAAGCGGGCAAGAAATAAACGGTGATGAAATCCGAGTCCTTATCTTGTATGGCCAGTTCTTGCCCTTTACTAGAAAAGTAAGTCCGTTTTCAATTCCTCAACATATATGCATACGAAGGAATACAGTAAACCCATTTGCAGGGGATTCGTAGGTTGATCGAGTCTTACCTCCCGTACCAGACGTGGGATGATTCAGTTGTAGTCGACTCGGGCCATCGACTCCTGTGTCAGTGTGCGAACCCGAGGGGCCGAGACAATATCGTAATTGTCGTCCTTTCCTGTAACAATTTATATTTAAATAATACCCTTCCGTAGGGTTTAAAAATAATAAAGAGTCCAAAAGAAAGTCCAAAAAGTGTCCGAAAATAAAAGAAAAATTACAGAAATAATAAAACCCTAATACAATTTTCTAAACGAATTAAAACTAATTAAAATAAACTAAAAATCTAATTAAGAAAAATAAAATCTTCGATCTTCTTTTTCGTTCTTTAAGCTTTTCCCTTTAACTCCAAGTCTTTAGCTTTAATTCCAAAACTTTGGCTTACTCCCTTTCGATCCAAAATTCAACCTGTAGCAAAAAGAGAAATACCAAAAGAAACGTAAAATAGAACAAATTAAAATAATAAAACTAAAAATAAAACAAAAAATAAATCTAAAACCCTAAACCTAAAAATAAGTCCGCGTCGGCGGCGCCAAAAATTGATATGATTTTATATAGTGGTAAAATAGATTCGATTCTCATACTTGTGAAGGTTTAATTATTTTAGAAATATTAGGCATAATCTAATTAAATAAAACAAAAAAAATAAACTAGAGATGATTTTATCAAAGATGGATAAAACCAGGAATCAGGACTCAGTTATTTCCAACAAATTATGTGATTAATCATGTTGGATAGGGGCACCCCTTCCCTTTGAATTTGAAATCACGAAAATGGCGGGAAGTTTGGGTTTTACGTGAGAATCTTCCTGAGTTGTTTGGAATCGAATTCTAAGGGATTTGGAAGTGAATATGAGTTACCCAAGGGAAGTAAATAACCAAAACAGGATCAGTACACGTCACAAAACGTGTTTCACCCGGAAAAAAGGGCTGCAGAAGTGAATCAAGCCAGAAAAAGGAATTTGACCCTTTTTAGGATTTACACGTAATTTGAGTTTGATTGGGAGTTGTTTTGGAGTCCTTATCGGTTCTCTAGGATTTCTAGGGTTCACTAATACTATATATAGCCAAGAGAAACGAGAAACAAACCAGCCAGAGCCACCGAAAAATTCCAGGAGAAAATACTTCTGCTGCTGGTGAAAAAGAAGGTGAAGAACATAAGTCTCCAGGGAACTGTCGCTGATACTGTCGCTAATACAGTCCCTCAAGCAGTCCTATTTCTGAAGCACCTGAAGTCCGTTCTTTATTCCTGTTTCCTTTTCCTTCTTCTGTAACGCAGAGAAAACTTCTCTGTAATGCTTATAAGCGTCTCTGTTCTCCTGTGTTACTATTATTTCACCAATGTAAGCACTTTTTGAGCATTGAAATATATTTTTGAGGGTGATTCCAATACAATGAGCTAATCATCATCACTGGGGCTTCGGAGGAAGCTATTTCTCCAATAAATAAGTGGTAGCTTCTATTTTATCTATTATTTACAATTCTTTTATTATTAATTGATTTGAATTAAATTGAAAAAAAATGGTTTTTCTCAAATAATTGTGTTTTCTTTTGATGGGTCATGCTTAGTTTTAAACTTTTGATGTCTCATGCTTTCGATTTACAATTATTCTTTTAAAAACCTAACTTTGGAAATATTTAGAATAAGTTGAATACAAGAATTGTAAGATTTTATCACTTGAAATATTGGTTAATAGTGGAATCTTAGCCCTAGTTCTTCCCATCAATTTTAAATCAACTTTTTTTTAATCTTCTTTATTTTTAGTCATTAAAAATTAGGTCTAGAAATCGAATCTTCACAAGTCTGAGAATCAAACCCTTTTTACCACTATATTAAAATCACATCAACAGACCCTCATGCTAGATCTGCTAGAGTGAAAACATATCTACTCGTAGACTTAGACTCTTCTGAGTCTGATATCCAGTTTGCATCACAAAATCCTTCAAGGATGCAAGGTATCTCTCGTAATTTATATAAAAGCTCAAAGTGTACTTCAAGTACCTCAGCACTCTAATAAGTGCATCCCAATGCTCCTGCCCCAGATTACAGGTATACCTACTCAACCTACTCACATCATAAGCAATGTCCGGTCTCGTACAATTCATCAAATACATCAGACTTCTTATAACACGTGATTATTTAAGTTGTGAAACTCCATTACCCTTATTATTTTTGAGTCTACAACAAGGATCATACGGAGTACAAGCAGATTTACAATCAAACTGATTACATTTTTTAAACACAGAAGTATAAAAAGACCGTATCTTATTTAGCTCCTTTATGCCTACTCTAACTAGTTATTCAACATAATGAGATTGACTAAGACTATATCCATTAGAATTTCTTAGTAATCTTCATCCCTAAGATCACATCAGCGGGGCCAAAGTATTTCATGTCAAAGTTCTCATTTAGCATGTTCTTTGTAGAATTTATTACATCCATGTTTGTATCAAGTATAATCATATCATCAACATACAAGCATACAATCACACATGCATCATTCACAAGTTTAGAATGAACATACTTGTCAGATTCATTGATTGTAAAATCACTAGAAATCATTACATGATCAATTTTTTCATGCCACTGTTTAGGTGCTTGTTTCAAACCATACACAGATTTTTTCAGTTTACAAACTTTGTTTTCACAAACTTTCACTACAAATCCCTCAGGTTGGTCCGTGTAAATTTCTTCATCTAATTCACCATTTAGAAAAGTTGTCATTACATCCATTTGATGTATCTTTAAGTTATGAATGGCAGCAATAGCAATTAACATCCTAATGGAAGTAATTCTCGTAACAGGTGAATAAGTATCAAAGAAATCTACACCTTCTTTCTGTTTATAGCCTTTAGCTACTAATCTAGCTTTGTATTTTTCCACAGTTCCATCTACCTTACGTTTCCTTTTGAAGATCCATTTACAACCTATGGGTTTACACCTAGAGATAAATCTACAATCTCCCACGTACCATTCTGTATAATGGAATCCATTTCACTAATGGAAGATTCTTTCCACCATGGAGCTTGAGAAGGAGTCATGGCTTCTCTATAAGTTTGTGGATCAGTCTCAACTAAGCATGTTATGAAGTTTGTCCCAAAAGATTTTTGAGTTCTAAGCCTTTTACCTCTTCTAGGCTCAAATTCAACTTCATCTTCCTCTAAAGGTAATGTTTGACTAGTCGAAGGGACATCTAGGGGATCAACACATCTCATGCGAGAATCAGATTTCAATGGAAAAACATTTTCAAAGAACACAACATCCCTAGATTCCATAATAGTATTCACACCAATTTCAGAAATTTCAGAACTTACAACCATAAATCTATATACAGTAGTATGCTCAGGATACCCTATGAAGACACAGTCTACAGTGAATTTCCATATGGCCAGGAGTTCCACAAACATAACAAGCACCTTTAAGTTTACCAATGCCAGATTTGGGTTTCTGAAATATACCTTTCTTGTGATGACTAGGCTTAGGGTTGCGTTTGCTGCTCTCACCCTTTTCAATATTGGAAGACTTGTGTTCAATTACATGAGCCTTGTTGGACATGTCCCTTGCAGAAGATACGTTCTTGTCTTTGGAGCACAGTAATACTTCTACTTGAATCTTATTACCCAAATCAACCATACTGACTTCACTAGTTTCATGTCTCAATCTACGTTTGTATTCGGACCAGGAAGACGGTAATTTCTCAATCACGGCAGACACTTGAAAAGTTTCATCTATCACCATGCCTTCAACAAGAATTTCATTGATAATACGCTGAAGTTCAAGGAATTGATCAACCACAAATTTGTCATTCGACATTTTATATTCCAAGAAACTAGCTACCAAGAATTTCTTACTTCCAGCAGTTTCAGCTTGGTATTTTTCCTCTAAAGAAGCCCATAAATCAAAAGCAGAAAAGTTCTCTTTTGCATTATAAAAGTCATACAGTGCATCCTCTAAACAATTCAGAATATGATTTTTAGCCATATAATTCTGCCTAACCCAACTTTCCAAATCCCTTTCATTTCCAGCATCATTCAAACCTTCATCAAAATATTTCAGAACAAGTTCATCTAACATATGAAAACTCAGAAAAAACAACATCTTTGATTGCCATCTTTTGAAATACTGAAACATAAGATGTTAACGTTAAAATAAAATCTCTGAATTGAAACACTGATTTGCACACAAAGGACAGAGCCACCTGCTCAGCAAATTGTCCTTAACACAATAGTCCGCGGGTACTCCTCAAGAATGAGAGATGCTATACCCCCACAACGAAGATTTGTCAAGAATAGAACTGCCCGTTATGATTTGTATAAGCACCATAGAAAGCACCCACTCAACGAACTCAACAGCAATAGAAGAAGGAAGGAAATAAATATGCAAAGCGCATATCAAAGCAAGAAGAAGGGAAAAGAGCTAGGGATAGTATCCTACTTTGGGATGAGTTGAAATAAAAAAATCAATTTGTTTTTATAGGCAAAAATCAGTCCAGCAATCAATTATGAATGTCGGCATAATGATGTAAAGATGTTGTAAAGAGAAAACGACATAAAAATGTCGATATTATGTTACAAGGAATTTATATCCGTCGGGTCAGACGCCCCTATTAAGACAAGATTTTATTTTTTGAAATTCATATTTATTTAGAAATATTTCAAAAGATTTTTTTTTCCAAAAAGATAAGTCTTGGTTGACCACACCACACCCACACCCACACCCACACCCACACCCGAACCCGAGCCCGACCCGCCTGACGGACGGACGGCGACGACGTGCGTGCTTTGGTGCTAAGCACCGCGCGTGTGTGAATTGTGTGGTGATAGACACATTTTAGTGTCTAAATTACACCTTAATTTCTAGTGAGTTAGTATTCGATTTTGTGTCTATTACGTGTTTTTATGCTTTTGTAGGTACATTAGAAGAATAAAGATTTGTGGAAAAATTGGCTCAAAAAGTGATAAAG